>WUAW01008847.1:7339-17490 GCA_017165845.1 Thaumetopoea pityocampa
AGAATTATTACTCAAAGGAATTTTTCGGATAATATCTGCGGCCGGTTTATGAAGCACAGTAGTTATTACTTTCTTCATTGCTGGCAAAATTAACTCTTCTCCGATGCTGTGTGGTTTGCCTTTTTGAGCAATTAACAAAGAGATATTGTACGAAGCTTGAAGTCTGTCGTCATCTTGCTTAGCAGCCGCCGAAAATAGTTTTGCTACACTTGGCTGAGTATTATGCTTCTTCTCTAGGTCTTGAAAATATGCTACATTCTTGTTTTTCTTATCTGGATGCATTTTATTGAAATGATCTTGCAGTCTTGAAGGCTTCACTGCTTCATTCGAAAATGTTTTTAGACATAGAAGGCACAACGGCGATGATGGGTTTGTAGGATTTTCAATAAATCTGAATTTAGTATATTCCACACGGTATTGCCGTCTCTTTTTTTTACTTCCGACATTGTTTTGTTTTGATAAATACGTAAGTGTTGAACTTAAGTACTGCTTATCTATTACGCGCGAAACCGCAAATGAAAATAAAACAAATATTACGTTGTTTATATAGGATGGCATAAGCAGCACGCACCGATAGGAATAAGACAAACATGCATAAACTCGTTTATCTCATTCGACGCTCAATCGTACTCAAGAAGTAAGAACAAGTATTCTATGAACCAGCTGATTGATACAGGAATGCACAAATCGGGTTATTTAAAAAAACTTGTTAAAACATGATTGCCCGCGGTCTATTATTTACGATTAAAATGCGAAAGTGTGTCTGTTACTTTTTTGTTTGTGTCTACTTTCATTTCGAAACGGAGCGACCGATTGACATGATTTTTATTTCATTTATTCAATAAAACAGGACAGATATATGAACTACGCGGAGAGAAATATCGAACAAAGTTTGAGTAATCTCTTAATTAATATTAGTTGATATTCACAAGTTGTAGTCGAGAGTCGAGAGTTCAGTCGGTGTCTAAGTATCCTCCTAGCTAGATGAAATTACAAATCGCCTCCCAAGCCTCTATACAACGCCCCCATATTTTTCTGGGACTCTTACCGCCCCCCTTTAGGCCTGCAGCGCCCACAGGAGGGCGTTATCGCCCACTTTGGGAAAGGATGGTATATATTTTATAAGTTATATAATATTTTTCAAGTGAACAATATAATATCGGTGTATCACATTTTATTACTTCTTGGGAGTTTTGAAGTCAATCCGGAGAATACCACTTTGATCACGCAATATGCCTTGAAAACATCCAGTCACTTTGCTATGTTAATCACAGTTTTATTACAATGTTTCAATATTGTTCACGATTATTGACGATTAATACACAAAACAACACCAAATTTATGTATTAAACATCACAATAAACTAATATAAAACATTAAAATAAAACTTCAAGTGACGCTTCACTCGGGATGGCGCCAAAACTCCAAAAAGAAAGTTATCTATCCCAAAGAGTATAGTAATTATATATAGATCTATCGTATATTAACTAGAGAACCACAAAGTGGGACCATAGAACAGGACTTCTTCCTTTTTTATTTTGACAATTACAAAAAAAAAGATAAACATAAAAGATGAAAATATAGGGGATTGGCTAAAAATCACGTTTTTATACTGTCTTTCGTGTCTCTAAGAATGACATAGAGAGTTCTTCATCCAAGTATCTAGCTATGAAATAAGTGCAGGTGGAAAATGAATATTTTACATGTGACGATCATTGTCACTTTGTTTACATTTGTTTCCGCCTTTTATTATGAAAGTATCTAAATATCTTGAACTGTATTCTATAATATATTAAAAAAATATTATTTTCATAAGATATCAATCAAACAATAACACGGAGACGTGGCGACGACAGAGCCTGTAAATAAAATTTCTCATAAAGACAGTTATTTAAATAGTTATTTATCCTAGGTAGGCTTGAAAAAACTTCATGTACTTCAAAACTTGTGTGTTAAGAATAAGATTCGAATTATTATAAATAGAGATATTATAAATACAGTAATACCTCGAACTTACGCGACAGGTGGGACTGAGCGATAACCGCGTAAGTTGAATTCGTGTAAGTCAAGGGGTTTAATTTTGCATATAACTTATTTTTAGTTGAGACGGGAGACCAAAGAAAATAACAATTTAGAAAAAGAAATATTTAATAAAATCTTAGAAAATACTATACTATTACAAAATCGCAAACCAAAGTTTTTTTTAATGTAGAAAAAATAACAAAGTACTCTCAAACAAAGTAATAGCCAGTTTAAAGATTTTTTTCTCCCGCAATTTTTTCTGTTAGTACGCTAATAATTGAATCCGAGAGTAATCGAGTTTAAATGTTGAACAATTGGAGAGTAAGATCGAATCTTTAATTTTAGAAGCTTTGCAATCAATCACTCCTGAAGATTGGAAAAAGAGGTAGATGATCAACCTCTTTTGAAGAGACTGGAAGAAGAATACTGGCGAAAAGATAGATTGGTCGACGAGTTATTTATTATTAACACGGGAAATGATACTGATTCTGACGAGACATCAGACTCGGATACCAATTCTGAGTCTGATGTACATTATATGAGTGGAGTTGAAGAGTAAGATTTTGAAAAAATGTGATGAATGATAATGATGATTAAAAGTTAAACATTATTCAAACATTTAGTTTTAATTAAAAAAATACTTATCAAATTTTCTTTATAAACTTTTATTAATAAATGAAAATATTACGTTTTGTTAACTCTATTTTTCTTTGCTGATGACGTCACAAGGGCGTTAAGTTGACAAGGTTCTAGCGCATTACCAATTTGCGTGGCTTATACAGCGACATTTTATTTTTAAACTGACGAAAGTATATATTAAAATAATGATTTGGCTTAAAGGTCTTAGATACCAGGCCATAAAATATTATAAAAAAATGAACAGCACGCGGCGATCCACTAGATGGCGTACTCATATGAACGGACAAAGGCACTGTAAATTTATTAAAATAAATTATTTATTTATTATTTTTTCCAATGTCCTCATTTGGACAAACTACTTAAAAATTAATAAACATTATTTATATATTCCTTTTTTCATTGTTCGCATTAGGATAAAATATCACACCGTAATGATAGAGATACAAAACATATCAGACTCAAGGTCAAATTTTTTGTCTTTATCACCTTCGAGGTCTAGGATAATGTATGTTCTTGTGTGAAACCTATCGATTCTCTAATATACAATAGTCGTCTATGTTATCGATTTCTTCCTATTTGAATAGCGGTGGGGTTAAGCTTTTTTTATAATGAGTAAAATACTAATAAATATTATCATTTTATATGAATTGCTAATTAATTAGTATAACATGTTAATTACAGCTTTACAAAAAAAGTATGGAAAAATTGAAGGCGCCTTTTTATCGATATGGCCATTGATTTGATACTTGCTAATATTATATTTTTATATATTAGAAGTTGAAAGTATTTGAGTGATCATATATTATAATAAACTTATTCTTCTACATAACTCTAGAAATGACATACTACTACCATGTACATATTACATAACATACACAGGCTGAAACTTTCATTACAACTTAAAATTTAATTTTATCAATAAATTCTGTATTTTGTTGTCGCGCTTATGTATTTTATTTTTTATTAAATATAAAATTTAGCAATATATTTGCAATTTGTAAACTAAACATAATAATATCCTTGTATTAGAAGTGGGTTCACAATAATATTTCAGTAGATTGGATTTCTGAAATGTCAAATTTTCAAAAATGAAAGATAAAAACACATATATTAAAAACAAACTACTCAGATCGACTAATTAAGGGCTTCTGAAACCTAATCCATCGATGTTTATTTGTTCAGGCTTCACGCCAAAACCAGCAGGTAGATTTTGGTTAAACTGTTACAATCTTAAAAGTACTATTCAGACTTAAATACTGGGGCATGTTTCATCAAAATCGGTCCAATGAAATTGAAGATACAGCTTGATCCCTGTTTTAGTAGCTACCGTAAAAGTCGTTCATGGACTTTTTATATAAATTTATGATTTTGTCGGGATTTCCCATGTAGTGGAAAACCGATATTCACGCGGGCGGAGCCGCGGACAAAAGCTAGTTCAATATATACTCGTAGCCCTTATGAACACATCCACAAATACCGAACCACAAAGTACTTTTTAAAACAGGTCAGACTGGACGCTGCCCGCGTTAAAACTATATTCTGTGGTAGACGCTTGTCGTACAACCCAAATTGTTGTAATATATTTCAACCACAGACTAGGATTTGTACCTAAGAAATCATACAGCTCGCACCATGTCCTATATTTAAAACTTTAAATACATACAGTGCTAAACGCTGTTAACCATCATTAGTACCTACTTATTATACAGATACATATTTGTCACTATCTCACTCATAATATTTATTCCCAAACAATATCTATTTGTTTGGACGTAGGGTTATATTCCCATTCAATAAGTTGATAAATTAATATCAAAATAAACCCACTTATGCTGTGAAATAGTGATCCTAGTTACTATGGTCAGTATGTGGAGCAACCATAACCTGAAAATCTATTAGTTATAGTTACGCGAGTCACATGCACTCTCTATCACACATGCTTTAACTGTTACTATCGCTCTTTATTGACTTGACAATAAGCATATACGCGATATACATATATATGCCTATTATAAGAACAGGAAAATGAATTGAGGTTAAAAGAATAAACAGTACATATGAAATTACTTTATTGAACATGTAAATCCGTATTGACATGAGGAATGCTAATTCTCATTTACAAAATAACACAAATGTAAAATTTGAGAGACAAATCACATCAAAACCTACCTATTTGACTAACTAAAAATACAACATACACATCAATTGCCTAAATTATTAAATTGCTCGGTGGGGGAGTGGGGAGCACACCCCGCCGTCTGTTCTTAGCTTAAGTTTGGTACCATTATCAGCATTGAAATTTACAATGAGAAGAGGTAGGTTTAATTATCAATAATCATACATACTTCATGAAATACTCTCTAATTTTACATGTTGGTATGGTTTGACCAAAACTCCTATGCCAGAATACAGTGCCACAGTAAATTTAGGATATGAACAATCAATGCCAGACTTGAAAATAAACAGAGTAATTATTGTAAGATTGAACAACATATTAGTTTTGATGAAACCAGTTGAGGTAAATCTTAAAGTGAGCATTCAGTGGTCACAGCGAACTTAACGAGGGAGGGCTAACTGTACAATTCCCTGGTGTATACATGCTAACACTTAAATATTATTTTATTCAGGCTTAGAAACCTAGACCCCTAGCCAGCGGCAGAACTTTCCAAACTCTGCAGTCTTGTTACACACAAAACACATCATCACTTTCAAATACTATGGTAAATACACTGAAACAATCAACGATTTATATGTGGACCAAATTATTGTAAATGTATCAGGAAACACAATAACAAGTATTTGTTACATTAATAAATGAATAAAAAATTATATTTTACAGACTTTGGAAAGTCAGTCCTTTTTACTTCGTAATAAATTAAGTCCAAGTAAATTATTCAATATGAACAGTATATTGAGAGTTTGGAGATTATTCGCTTTCCTCTTCATCATCATCTCCCTCCTCATCCTCAGACTCTTCCTTCTTTTTCTTGGACTTCTGCAATCAATAAATATTTAAACAATTGTTCTCAATACAGCTAAACTAAGACCAGAGTTCATAATTGGAACAAAATAAAATTACTAAGTGTCTTTAACTTGCAGTGTCTGGGTATATTGTGGCTGTATATTGCATATCCTTTCATAGTATTAATCTGAACCAATGTGCATGGGATAGGACAGACAGTAACTAATTAATGAAATCCTAATTCTATTTATGAAATTGAGTCATATTTATAAATGAAAACTTAACTATATTAAAATGGCAAGTTTTACTATCGAGTCTAGTATTGAAAGGGTAACTTACAGCTGGTGCCGCTTTCTTTCCCTTCTTCCCCCGTTTCTGTGCCTTCTTGCCGCCTCCCTCGCCGCCACCACCATTGGCGTTGTATGACTCTAAATCTTTTGCATACTGTTCCTTGGCTTTAGCTGCTTTCTCTTCCCATTCCTATACAAAAATATAAGCAATTAGAAACTCGCATAAACACAAATTTCGAGAAACTTAATGAATGTGTCAATACATACACTCTTGTCCTTCATCGATTTCCACAATTCTCCACCCTTTTTGGCAATGTCGGTGACTTTCATGCCAGGGTTTTCTGACTTTATCTGTTCTCTAGCGCTGTTCAGCCACAGCATATAAGCTGACATAGGACGCTTGGGCTTGTCCGTCATTTTAACTTTTTTCCTATAATGAAACAAAGAAATTTACATTAAATTAGTGACCAAATGCAAGGCAACAGGTTACGTATGCCATGCTTTGATGAATCTAAGGGTTGCTTGGCCTTCAGTGCACAGTAGGGCGGCATTTTGGCGGGAAACACGTTTACGCTGCACTTACGCGAAATATATAAAATTAGTATTAGAAGAATTAAAATCTAGATTAAATTGATATATTTACAATTAAAAACGCATACTAACAAGCAAATTATTAACAAAAATAGTTATCGCTCCATATAACGAGTTCACTGTCCTAGGCTTGGGTCGAAAGAGCCATTTTGTTTTCACAGATTGTGATGAAAATACGCAATAACTTGAGATGACGTATTTACTAAATAATCCGACGATTATATAGCTAACACTTGTAGAAGAATTGTTTTAGTCATCTAATAGTAAAGATCCGAGAAATAAATTATTAAAATAAGGCGTCCAACTCCATACCCACGCGTACAACGAAAGTACTAAGATACCCATAGCCATGTTTGAACGTGAATTCCAACGTGGAATGAAATTTAATTCTATGAATCCGGCTTTAATAAATACATTTAAACTTGTTAAAACACATTTGTTTGAATGAAAAAATAATTGCACTTACCTGATGGCAAAAATTTTGAAATTATTTTTGAACTGGTGCACAACCAAACTATAGACGTAGAGAACCAGAAGAAAATGTATGGAGCTCGAAGCAAAATGTTCCCAGAGCAAGCTAGCTTGGGTCGTATCGCGTCGGCACCAAAGCGACATCTATCTTGAATGTGATTGGTTGAGAAATGCAATTCTGCCAACCGTACAACTGTTATTGGATATAGTGTACTACGTATATCCGTGACGTATTGATTTATACGCTCATGTAAATGTCAACCTTACTCTAACAACTCATGTTTTATTTTCATTTGGCTCTGTGTCTGTAGAACATTTTCTTCATAAATGTTTTTCGTCAGATTTGGAAGAAATTAAGTATAGTATTGTTAAAATGATAACTTTTTAGTTAATACTATCAATCAGAAAATATTTTTTCTGTATAATTTTAGTACACTCATATAAGAAGTATATCAAAAAATGACACAGTCCCCTCAAGACAAGTCTACATTGAATTTAACCAGCGCCCTAATTTAAATGCCGCCAACGTTAATTTTGAAAACGTAAAAGCGCGGCAAACGTTAGCGGGAAAGGGATGCCAATAAAACACAGTTCTTGAATGGCATACACGTTTGTTTACGATTTCGTATTTCGTGGGAACCTGGGAAATAGTTTTTATTTCAAAGATATAAGGGTGTAGTGGTAATAGTTCTTATGGTTATACACCTAAAATGCATTCTTGTTGAACGTTAAAATTTAAGAATATTCCAAGAAAATCATGTAAAATTTTCAAGTAAATTTTACTTAATTGTATTAAAATGATAGTTTCTGTAGGTGTACATATGATTATGATTAGATTTTTCAGTATGAAGTTTCCAGAAATTTACCTTAAAATACAATAACAAAAGATTTACAGTAGGTACTCTCTATACCTACTTAGTTTAACACCTAGGTAATGCTTATACAATCATTGCATAATGTATTAGATATACCTATTTACGAAGAGTCGAAGGAATTTCAACCAGTCTGTACCTAAATTTTACATCAGCGAGCTTTAATTTTGTTTCGTTTTTGTCATGGTTTGTTTTGTTAGCTGGTTTTAAGTACATTCCTATCGCTCATTTCAGAGTCGGATGCAGTTTGTATTAGGTTCACAGTCGGTAGGATGGATCAAAATTATGTAGTCCCTTAGGTAATTTCTAAGTTGTCATAAAAAAGAGGCAACTAATAGTTTACCTAATATTAGACGCATTTCAATCGTTAGGCAAGTTCTAACCTCCAAGTAACACGCTGAGCGATTTATTTTTGTAAGGCAATAATATTTTAACGATGATGGGATAATTTTTGTTAATACATAACTTATTGAAAATAAATAGGATAGGGGGCGAAAGCAAAAGCTTAAACGTATGAAGTATCGACTTTCATAATTAGCTATTTAACTTATTACTTACATTGGCTATTTAATTTTACTCGTATCGTAATCATCAGCCCGCAGAGATCAACTGTTGGACATGGGATTCCTCCATAAAAAGAGGGGATTTGCTATAATGTCCACGCTTTGCAGGCGTTTTTAAGGTCACGGTAGACGTTGGTTGCATAGCAGGAATACGTTGCTACCCAATACCTTAGTGCATTCCTCAGCTGGTTCTTAGAGCAACCACGGCCAGAGATTATAGGGTGACTCTCCTATTTGCCGGCGTCACATAACAATATCGTTTCATAATTACTCTTGTATGTTAGGTATTTATATTATCCAACTATGCAGGCCAATTGAAAGGCGTTCAATATACTCTTAGACTTTTTGGGTTCGTTCCCGCCTTCCAATCCGAATTTTGATACTCACGCCGGGGAACCTGACCGAATATATGCGGATTTTCATTTTTGTCTTGTATTGTCTATGCAGCAAAAAACACAGCCCATATGATGGTAAACAGCATTACTCATAGATATCTACAGAAGATTTGAGACAATTGACATAACTACTTACTTATACCTTTTAAAAACTGTGTCGTTGTCCCTAGTGTTTCCTCCCTGTGCCCTCTTCATAACCATCCCCGCCCTTCTAAGCTATTTTATGTATATTTTTATTCAAGTGTACATAAATATATTGTTGTATAAATGAGTTTAGATGCATATATCACACATACATCTTGGTAAGTAAATGTTTTAACTGTGTTGTCTAACCTATCTCTAACCTATGTCTTTTTATCATTCCACTTCTATTAAAACGCTACTCTTACTGATCGATGACTTTATTACCTGCCGTTTAATAAAACGTATTTGCTCTATGTACAAAATTCATCGTTAATCAATGGGCCATAACAGACATATTGCGGAATTAATGCTTCGATTGGGAATGAGCTCTCTGCTGAGATTCTTCCAAGAGACTACAATATGGGATTATAGGGGAGTAAAATGATTTCTAAAGTGTCGGCAACATGCATGTGATACTGCTGATAGTGCAGGCGTCCAAGGTTGCGCTAACTGCTTACCATCAGGCCTGTAAGCCTGGTTCCCACCATCGTGGTATAAAAAAATGGTATTGCAACGTATCGAGTGCAATGGTTTAAATGTTGGGGGGTTTAAATCTTGCCATCTGTACACAGCAGCGCTCAAAGTACTATTTTGGTGATTGATTAAACGTATGTTGATACTGGTGTCGATTCTCTTGTACAGAACATAACTAAATTTTGGTCCCTCTCTATCTTTTTCTAATGACAATCGCCAAAATAAGATAGCAAACATTTATAGCGAGTACCGACGTTTGTGTCAAACGGTTCAAAAACATGTTGAGTTTTTGGGTATCTTTAGTCACATTCTGGTGTTTGAGTGGCCAAACGACCAATTCGCATATTTCAATAAGAGCTGTTTTTTGTTAGTCATTCAAATTTTCAGAAATTAAGTATAGCCTGTGAAATTTTATTTTTTTAAATAACATAAAGGCTTTGGTGGTGTAGCGGTTTTAGACACGGCTTATGATCGAAGGGTCACGGATTCGATCCCAGTCCCGTACCACTGAGTTATTATTAGTAATTCATGTACGGTATACATTGTAGACACCAATGTACTTAACGGAGATGGAAAACTTCGTCAGGAAACCATGCAGGTTTGTTGGTGTTGCTCATATATGAAGTCTACCAACCCGCACTAGGGCAGCGCGGTAGACTACGGCCTAATCCCCCTCCTGATCAGGGGAG
>WUAW01008853.1:44829-58270 GCA_017165845.1 Thaumetopoea pityocampa
AAATTAAACACAAATTAAAATTTTAACTTTTTTGCAATTACGTCATTATTCTATTGGATGAGCGATATATCATCATTGATCATCATCATCATTTCAGCCCGTAGTTGTCCACTGCTGAATATAGGGCTCTCCAATCGAATGCCAGCGCGACCGGTCCATAGCCACCCGCATCCGGCGAGACCGAGCGATCCTCACCAGGTCTTCAGTCCATCTCGTAGGTAGCCGTCCCACACTGCGCTTGCTAGCTACTAGCTTCTGCTGGCTACTAGCAAGCGTAAATATATATAATTTGCATGAATGAATTAAAGTCAAAATATCGTCGGATTTGTTTTACGATCAGTCGCGAGTGGGTTAAACGGTGAGTTTTCATTTGTTCCACCATAAAGAACGAAGTACTTCGCTTTGTTTTACATTTATAGGAATTGTGCTGGCTTTAACGGCAATACGCTTTCTTTTTTTTGGGAGAAAACATTTTATATTTTCACCTAGATTTAAGAATCTAGATTCAAGAAAGCGTAAAAAATATCCATTATAATATTAATAATAATATTTTGGACACTCTCACACAAATTGATCTAGTTCGTAACTAGGATTCACTGTATCTTGGGTACTAGATAACGATAAACATACTTATATAGATAAATACAATTCATAAATAGATAAATACGTCCATGACTGGGACATTTGTGTTCATCACACAAAGTTTGTTCTTACCAGGGTTCGAACCCGGGACTCATTGGCACAGAAAGCAGAATCATTACCACCGTCGTCAATAAATCTGTTAGTTTGACAAGAGCTTCGATAGATGTCGCTACGTAGTATAATATCGCAATGTGGTTTCGTTTATCTCAATATTTAAGTTTAGATAATCATATTGGTGCCGATTCTGTTATAGCAGAACTTAACTAAATTTGGCCTCTCCCTATCTTTTCTAATGTCAAACACCAAAACGAGATAGCTATAATTTTGGTGCTGTCAGTTTTGTTTAGTAACGTCAAAATTAAAAGGTTTAGGCGCGATTTTCGGAACACACGGACTAAGAATAGGAAAAAAAACGCAATAGTTTTTTGAATCGTTTGACACAAAGGTCGAGTCTCGCTATAAATGTTTGCTATCTCGTTTTGGCGTTTGACATTAGAAAAAGATAGAGAGGGGCCAAATTTAGGTAAGTTCTGTACAGTAGAATCGGCACCATTGTACGATATCGAATAATCTAAGGCCAATTATCCGAGTTCATTATATTTTGACCTTATCAATCATTCCTCACATCTCAAGGATCTTGTTCAAAAATGAGAGTTACGTTATGCACGTTAGTCAATAGTTTAATTAGCGAAAATACTACACAATTGAATCTATCTATCTATACTATTATAAAATTGTTAAATGTCAAATTTTGTAAATCAAAAATATTAAAAACAAAACACTCAGATCGACTAATTAAGGGCTTTTGAAAAAGTCTGTAGATGTTTGTTTATTTGTTTTGTTTGTTCGGACTTGACGCAAAAACCAACGGGTAGATTTTGGTCAAGTCGTTACAATCTTAAACGTACTATTCGGACTTAAATACTGCAACATGTTTCATCAAATTTGGTCCAGTAGAATTGAAGATACCGCTTAATCCCTGTTTTAGTAGCCGCCGTTCAGCTACGAGAGGTCATGTAAATGTGATTCTAAGGTTTTTTAGATAAATCTATAATTGTTTCGGTATTTTTAGTGTAGCGGAAAGCCAACATTCACGCGGGTAGAGCCGCGGGCAAAAGCTAGCAGATAATATTATTGAATATATTATAGGTTTGCATGTTATTTTAAGTTGCATAAGAAATTGCTTTTAAATCGCACACATGAAACTCTGTATGTAATATTCATAACTTTTACAGAGGGCTTTATCGTCATATTTAGACGTTGGGAGCCACTGGCTTACCGATATACCAATAACCCACTCTGTGCCTCCCTCCTTCGAGTACTTCTCGACGGGAGGACGGAGTAAAGAACTCAGCGAAATATTTGATTCTGCCGATTTAATTTATAAGCCTAGCAGCAATTGCCTCGCTGCTGAAAGAGCAGTACAGCGTTTATTTTCAAAGTACAATTACTTTATAGCGAGTTGATTATGACCCATGGTGACTTTGATGATTACATCAGCAGTTATTGCGTTGAAATGTGGCAGGAGTGGCAGTGGCAGTATCGGAAAAGGAAGATCTTCCGACCAGACGGGTGTTGTGTCTGGCGGGGCCTGTCACTGCCCCAACGGTTGATGTCGAGACGTTTTATATATGTTCAGTCGCTATCAAACTTCATGCGCGTGATTCAGACTTCTGATGTCGTCACTCAAGAGCGACGCCATCTGTTGAGGATGCGTTGTACTATGTAGTGAAGGAGGTCGCCACAATTTAAATTTCTTACATTGTAATTCATCCAAACTTTAGCATCAGTGTCAGGAACAGCATCAGCTGACGTCAATTCCCAAAAATCGTCATCAGGATCAACACTAATACTGAACTAGATACTTTCATCTAATCCTTTTGTAAATGTACTGGTTCATTTTGATGGTAGGAGGTAAGTTTATAACTTCTCTGGTTAATTTAACAATATGTATGAAGCGCTTTAAGTGTCACTAACACACGACGACACTATTAAGTGTCGATTCTGATTATGATGTAGCACAAGTTAAACTAAATTTCGTGTCTCCTCTCTTTTTCTAATGTCAAACATCAAACCGAGACAGTAAACATTCTTAGCGAGTACCAACCTAAATTTTTGTCAAAAGACACAACAAACTTTGCGTTTTTGCATATATTTAGTCGGCATGTTCCGAGGTCACGTCTAAATTTGTATGTAGAACTTAATTTTGACGTATCTTAACTGACAGCACCAAAATTGATGCTATCATGTTGTGGTGTTTGACATCAGAAAAGGACAGGAGAACCTAAATTTTGCTGTGTGTTATAGTAGAATTTCCACCAGTAACGTATATCCAACTAGTTTTATGTAATGACCGTATCTGATAAACGTCTGCTAAAAAAAGTATTTTGTTTACATTGTTTTGTTAAGCCCAACAATATAAGTAAATATTAATGTAAACAACCAGTTACATAGATCTCCAGCTCCAAAACAATTAAGACAACATTAATAGAGTTAACCTGTGTACTATAGGTCTATTTAGATTGGCAATATATCCCATGAGATGGCCCAGTGATATAAATCCCTGGATTGGTAAAAATTATATGGGGCAGTGGGGTCTGTTTACAGTGGTGATGATGCAGTCCCAAGCAGTTGAAGGGCCAATCAGTTGTATTGTGGACGTGACGTGAACAAATGCCTAAATAATATAAGAATAACGATGCTGACGTATGTGGCGGTGACAGAGAGTAAAGAGTCGTTTGATGCGGTATTCAATAACAAATCATTAATTGATTGACTTTTATTTTAGCTATACAATTAATTAAAAATCGTAGCTCTAGTAATGGGACTAACGTTTAAATGACGTTTCTATGTGCGGTCTTCATAAAGTTGCGGTTGTGAAACAGCGATAGTGTGGGAGTGAGAAGGGAATAAAGACAACGATTTATACTACGTTTGCAGAAACCAATTAATTTTCTGTACAAGTATTTATTTATTTATAATAAAAAAATATAATATGTTATGATACCTAATTAAAATACTATATTTTAAATTATCACCATCATCTATCTATCTATACTATTATAAAATTGTTAAAAGCCAAATTTTCAAAAATCAAAGATATTTAAAAACAAACTACTCAGATCGACTAACTAAGGGCTTCTGAAACCGAATCCGTCGATGTTTGTTTGTTTGTTCGGACTTCACGCAAAAATCAGTGATCACTGATTAGATTTTGGTCAAACTATTACACTCTTAAAAATATTATTCCGACTTACTTCCGAAATACTGCGGAATAATTCATCAAAATCGGTCACGTAGAATTGAAAATACAGCTTGGTCGCTGTTTTAGTAGCTGCCGTTATGGAACGAGAATTCAAGTAAAAGTGGTCGTAGGCGTTTTATATAAATCTATTACTGTTTCGGGATTTCTTATGTAGCGGATTACCGACATTTACGCGGGCGGACCCGCGGGCAAAAGCTACTTTTAATGTATTATTGATATTTTGCAGAGTTTCTGCTTAGCTTCATGAGCAGCCGGCAAGTGTCAAAAATATACATCTGGCTGTTAATAGAGGAGTGTGTACATAAGTGTAGGGACTATCCCTACATTTATGTACGTTGGTGAATGTTGGGTTTGCCACAAGAAGCATGAAAGCAAAATAAATTCTGCTGAGATGAGAAATTTGAGAATTATAGCTGGAGTGAGTCTGATGGATAAAATGAGGAATAGTGAAATAAGGGAAATCTGTGGTATAGAAAATGTAGTGACAAAGACAGAGAAAGGGATACTTAGATGGTTTGGACACATAGAGAGGATGGATGAAAGAAAATTGACGAAGCAGATTTATAAGAAATCTGAATGGGCAAATGAGGAGTCGACTCAGGCGAACGTACTTTATTAAATCGAAGTCGTGTTGAAGAAACGCTGGGTTAGGAGTACCCACAACCGACAAGCTTGTATGAAAGCGTTGATGAAAGTAGAAGAAGCGAAAGATGTATGTCAGTATCAGCAAGTGGAAGGGAGTCGTCTCTGTCTATTCCAGCGGAAAAAAGGCGTAACTATATGTATATATTGGTATTCTGATAAATCCACAAAAAGAATAGGTATCATTTTTTCATTCCAGCCACCATAAGAAAGAATATATTTTATTTGTAAGCACTATTCTATTTACAATAGGGTATTTCAGTGAATCTTTGAAACAAATACAACAACAAAACAAACAAATACAAATCACTTTTATCGATAACATTTTTTGACATAATATTATACACAAAATTAGTTTCGTAAATCGCATTAATACATTTGGATTTTATAATAATATTTTACATGAGTCATTATAAAAGTGCCATATCCAAATTAAAACCATAATTTCTTGTAATGAATAATACTCCATCGTATAAAGTGGCAAAGTGCATAGTAGTTTTTCATTCGGTCACTACAGCACTATCGCGCCACCAGCGATGCGTCGACAGCAGAGATGTATGACTCGTTTACGACTAGATAAATACGTACATACTCTTTTTAGTGTTGAGTAACTTGTTACATGTTAAACGAATGGACGTTATTTGTAAATTTAATGTTTTTTTTTACGTTTTCATATCGGATTAATACCAGTGTAAATAATTATTCAGGCAATATAAAATTTGGAACTTTGATTTGAAATTTACGGGATCAAAACCGGTGATGTATATTGCGATTTTCCTCTTGAAACATGTATATTATCATTGTCTTCGCCAAAAAATAAATTGCCTATCATTTTATCTATGAACGTTCTTTCACATCGCACATTACATTGTATCACGCATCAGCACGCATCCTTCATTCGCCCTTAACACCCCTGCCGTGCGCTTAAACTTAAAAACAAAGAAACCGTCTCTGCGCGCATCGCGAGAACTATTATAAAAAAAATTAAACAGCAAAGTATTCGTATTCCGGTCGCCCAAGTGTTATAAACTGAGTGTGGGAAACGCAAGAAGCAGACCTGGGAAGTAGGAGCTGAACCAGCGTAGATCAAGGTAACCTCGCCTCCCTCACTCCCCAATTATCATGGTTATCGGCTCGTGAAATTCCACTGTTCAATGTTGGCGTTCTCCGTAAAAAGGAAGGATTTGCGATAACCTGTACGTTCATACTGGTGCATACCTCAACTGGTTCTTACAACAACCAGGGAAGAGATGGTGTGACGCTATTAAAATGTGTGGATATATGTGAACATGTTTCTTTTTTTTAATATATCTATTTATCTTATCTTATATCTTATACTATTATAAAATTGTTAAATATCAAATTTTCAAAAATCAAAGATATTTAAAAATAAACTACTTAGAACGACTAATTAAGGGCTTCTGAAATCGAATTCGTCAATGTTTGTTTGTTTGTTCGGGCTTCACGCGAAAACCAACGGGTAGATTTTGATCAAACTATTAAAGTCTTAAAAGGTACTTAAAGGTAAAATCGGTTTAGTAGAATTGAAGATACAGCTTGATCCCTGTTTTAGTAGTCGCCGTAAAGGTACGAGAGCTCAAGTCAAATTTGTTTATTGTTTTTTTTATCTATGACTGATACGGGATTTTCCATGTAGCGGAAAACCAACATTCACGGGGGAGGAGCCATGGGTAAAAGCTAGTATTAATATATTATTTTACGTTGGCGTGTTAATAAGCTCTCTGTCAGTTTATTACCTATTCGTAATTGTAAAGAAAAAACAGAGTTCCGTGTATTTGCTATTCACGCGAAGTTTCTGTTCGTAAACATTTTCTGACCTGAATTCCGAATGAAACGAGTCGGACGATACAGCGCGTTCATTGAAAGCGGTTAACGAAATCGGTAAACAATGCTATTTGACCTAGCTAGACAAATTACTAGTGCAGACGGGCGTCCGGGATTGAATCCCGATTTATCTATTGCAAATGTCAAATTTTGTACAAAAAATAATTTAAAAGAAATTACTCAGATCGACTTAATAATAATTACAGGCTTCTGAAATCAAATCCGTTGATGGTTGTTAGTTTGTTCAGGGCTTCACGCAAAAACCACCGGGTAGATTTTGGTTAAACTATTAGTCTTAAAGGTACTATTCCGAATTAAATAATGCGGCATGTTTCATCAATATCGGTCCAGTAAAATTGAAGATTTAGTTTGATCCCTGTTTTAGTATCCTCCGTTAAAGTACGAGAGGTCGAGTAAAATTGGTTCTTAGACTTTTCATATAAATCTATGATTGTTTCGGAATTTCTCATGTATCGGTTTTCCTCTACATAGGTAATCCCATTCCCAATTACATGGGAAATTCACGCGGGCCGAGCCGCGGGCAAAAGCTAGTAGTGTAATATATACAATTATTATGTAGCACCGGCATGATAATAGCGTCACTCCATACCGTCCCGTGGGTGCTGTGAGAACCAGCTCAGGGTTGCACCAGGATAATGGGAAATTTGCCATAATCTCCCCTGTTGTCTTGTTGTCTTGGGGATCGCAGAAGATTTTAATTAAATAACAGTATAAAGCCGCTGCCCGTTATCATGGTACACCCCTCAGCTGGTTCTCATAGCAACCACGGGGAGAGATAGAGTGACGCTATTATTATTCCAGCGTCACACAGCAAGTCGACATGTTATAAAACAGCAAACTTATTAAGCAACTTATCAGTCGCCCAACTGTCCGTCGCGTCGCCTGAACCGATGCTCAACACAATCATAGTAGATTTATATAAAAGCTTGAACAAACAAACAAACATCGACGGATTCGGTTTCAGAAGCCCTTAATTAGTCGATCTGAGTAATGTGCTTTTAAATTTTTGATTTTTGGAAATTTGACATTTAATAATTTTATAATAGTATAGATAGATAGTTGTGTAGGTACTTAATACTATACATATTAAACGTAATTTATTATGTATTCGCTTCTAACGCTACTTATAAGCGACTGATGCGAAAGTGTGACGCACGTGGTAACTAGCGCAAACTGGTTTATTCTTGTTTTAGTCACTGCGTGTACAGACACTACCACAAACGCAAAATCGTCTCCAAACTGATTCATCTGTATGTATGTTTAAACGCTCGTCTGCGTATTATAACGGTCATTCTAATCATCTCTGTGTAAACAAGTAATTACTTTTGGCAATTAGAAGTGGAGATAACGAACAGTTTTTGTTCGCGCGTGACTTACAGTGCGATTCAAATGAGAATAGGATCGACTTTGCGCCATATTGTGACGTCAAGCTGTCAAATCAAACTAATAATGACTTTAACTAATTAAATATTATATTTGGCCAATTTACTATTATTTAACGTATTTATTTAAATTTTATGTAAGACTTTTTAAGCAAAGTATTCTTTGCAAACCGTATTTTTCAAGTGACATTTGACAGATAGAGGTCATTGACGTTCCTATTCTTATTTGAATCGCATTGTACCAAACATTGCGTTCACTGTTAACTGGGTCTCATCCGCGGCTCCGACCGAGTGAATATTGGTTTATGCTAAATGGAAAATCTCGAATACATTATAGATTTACAAAAAAAAAAAAAAATAAGGAGCCCGGACACAAACATCTTCTAAAAAGTAAACAGATAATATGTGTTTGGTGGCCCTCGAACTTTATTGTAAGTACACAGTATTTTTATCTAAGAGCCGTCGAAAAGGCGGGCGGTTAAAGAATATTTTTATTATTATTGTTGCTGTGTATAATTCATCAGCTCCTTCTGTTTCGCGTTGTCTGTTCTAGGCTTACACATTTTGTATTCGCATTTCAAAATTAGTAAAGGTTATTTACTTATTATTATTATTAATATTTTATTGTTGGTTATTTACTTAGCGGTCCTTGGACGTAAAAAAAGAACATACAATTTTTATTTGAGCTCTCGTATCATAATGGCGACTACTAAAATAGAGATCAAGTTATATCTTCAATTCTAGTTAACCTATTTTGATGAAACATGCTACAGTATTTAAGTTGGAATAGTACTTTTAAGACTGCAACAGTGTGATCAAATTCTACCCTCTGGTTTTTGCGTGAAGTTCGAACAAACAAATGAACAGACAGGATGAAGACAAAAGATGTTTTCGGTCTCAGAAGCCCTTAATTAGTTGATCTGAGTTTGATTTTTGAAATATTCTTAATGTACAGACAATGAAGTTTTACAATTTTATAATAGTAATAGATAATATAGGTTCGCCACCCGTCACGTTTCATTGCCTGCGGAGGCGAAATGTGGGCTGCGGATAGCGACTTTGCTACATTAAACGATCGTTTCAGGTGGAAGGAGGTGGTCTCTGCCTACCCCAATGGGAAAGAGGCGTGACTGTAAGTATGTATGTATGTAGTATGTACTGTGGTCTCTGCCTACCCTTATGGGATATCGGCGTGAGTGTATGTGTGTATGTATGTATGTGTATGTAATAGATAATATTTAATATATTCTAGAAAGCAAGGATTACAATATATATAATGATTACTATTCTCTGCTTGGTGCACCACTAACTCTAGTGGTACTAAACACGATTCGCGATCGAAAAGGTAGCGGGTTCGATTCCGGTTCTGCTGATTCTGGTTATTCCTAATTCATATATAGTCTACATTGTCGACACCAATCTACTGAACAGAGAAGGAAAGCTTCCTGACGAAACCTGCATGCTCGTAGGGAGGGGTATGTGAAGGCTACTAACCGTACTAGGCCTCCAGGTTAGTGGAGGTCCGTGCTTCTGGAGGAATATATATTGGGGATGATAATGATGATCATAAGAAAAATTTGAATATTATCAATTATATTTAACGAAAGCTGCATATCCAGTCATATACGTGTGCAATTTGTGTCAAATAATCATTTGTATTAAATAGATAGACACTTTAAAATTGATTTAATTATAAATGACTTCAACTAAATGAGATTTAAATAAATATTTTTTGCTTACTAATAAAAACACTATAGAATTATAAATAGATAAAAAAATAAAACAATTATATACTACAAAAGAACTACATAAAATTGATTTTGTATCTCATCATCATCATCATCATTATCTCGTACAAGTCCACTACTGGAGGACATTGACCTTCTCCTGAAAAGGAGGGAATTACCATAATCTCCACATTTGAAAGGCGTCTTGGAGATCATGGTAGATTTTGATTGAATAACACTGCTGTCCATCATCCTGGTACATCCCTTAACTGGTTCTTACAGCATCCACGAGGAGATATGGAGTGACACGATTATTATGCCGGCATCACATAACAATGTATTTGTATTTCATGAGATAAAAATTGGTCACTCTATTAACCGACCGTACAGATGCAGCGCTTATGACTCGACCGAAGGTGACGCCATAAAATGATCTCAACTCAATAATTATATTTACGACTAGCTGTGCTTGCGACTCCGTCCGCGTGGGCATTCATTCGGTAAGAGCGAAATTATACATAAATAATTTTCTCCGATCTTAATAAGAATGAATGATTAATGATAGATAGGTGAAACAAAC
Organism: Thaumetopoea pityocampa; assembly: GCA_017165845.1. Classification (NCBI taxonomy): domain Eukaryota; kingdom Metazoa; phylum Arthropoda; class Insecta; order Lepidoptera; family Notodontidae; genus Thaumetopoea; species Thaumetopoea pityocampa. Next base: position 54,934 of record WUAW01008853.1, read on the forward strand.
ACCAAATGTTAGAGGAAGCTTGCCACAATGCAACACTACAAACAGCATTCAAATCGGTTCAGCCGTTTCTGAGATTAGCGTGCACGAACGCACAGACAAACAGACAAAATTTCTAAAAATTATATTTTTGGCTCCGGTAACATAACTATAACCTGTATGGATGTTTTTTTTTTGAAAAAATATTCATTGTACAGACACGTCTTCTTTACGATTTTATTATATGTATAGATATGTGTGGTGCGATCCCGGAGTGAATCATCAGTGTCGTGTCGATATCGTATCTATATCGTGTCGTATCCTTCCAATGTATATGCAGGCGACAGCAGAGTGTTTTCAAAAGTCCTCAGCAAAATATTCTCCAGATAAAAAAGGATAAAGTTATTTATATTTAGCTCGCTTTAGAATTTAAAAAAAAAAGTTGAATTTGAATATCATTGTCTGGCATTATGTTGTAGGAACGTTCCTATTTAAAAAAAAAAACGATAAGAATGTGTCTGGTCAAATATACTTACTTATCTGTCATAAGTTACATACCTCAGATAACGATTATCTTTGTAGTGATTAAATAATTGATTGAATGCATTTTGTTATTAAACAATAAGATTTTAGATCTCAATGATGCCAAATAAAAAAGTATAGGTAATATGATAAATCTAAAAGTACGTCTCTCTATTGTTATGACCTTTAGGCGAAGCAACTCAGCTGATTATATCAAATTTGATAGATAAGTTGAAATGTGAGTGAATTTTTTTTACAATATTTAAGCGAGTACTTGACTAAAATTCCACCTGATAGTAAGTGGCGATGTAATCTAGGGTGGTAAAACGTACTAGCTTAATAAAAATCAATTCCTCTTATCTTAAAGACACCTACATTATAATTTGACGGAAATACTGATGCAGGAAGACTATTCGATTCTGCTCTCTGTCTGGTAATGCTATCCCAAAAACATTTAGTTAATTTTCTATAGTATTATAAATTTATTGTAATTTACTGCCTCGCTGTCAAAGGGTCGTGAGTTCGATCTCGACCCCGTACCACTAGTTTATTATAAATTCATGTACGCTCTACATCACTCATTTATTAAATACACCTACATTATAATCGGACGAAAATACTGCCGTAGGAAGGCTATTCCAGTATTTGGCCGCACGTATTATGAATCTAAAAGCAAATCGCTTCCTGTGAGTGGCAGAGATGTCTACGAGATAGGACTGATGGCCCATCGTACGCCTAGTAGTTCGATGGTGAAAGGGAGATGAAGGAATTAGATCGTGTAATTCCTGCACACACTCTCCAAAATGTATCGTAAAGGTGAGGTGGTAGTTAATATGAAGCAAAATCCTATTTAAATATCATACTATTGTAAGAAATATGAATGTTAATCATTTCTACTTTTGTAATTAATTATCTAGTATAAGCGTTATTTTAATTAAAAATACAGTTATTTTACCTGTTATTTGATCGACACTCAAATTTGGAACACTCATTATGCACAATAGACAGCACTACACAAGAAAATTAACGCAATAACCACCGCTGGGTGCAAGCGCGTGCGCATCATTACAAACACTGAATCACTCAACTTTCATACTAAAATTCGATCACGTAAATTAACAACTATTTGTATCGAATTAACACGTTATCTGAACGCGTTTATGTAATAAGACCGGTTACAAATTTATATCGACCACTCGGTGATAGCTTGAATCGTTAATCGCACTATGCATACAGATTTCCCATTCAAACGTTGTAACTGTTCTGTTATTTACATGTTAAATATCGATGTCGCGCGAACACTTCACTATTTTCTATTGTCAAAGAAATGAAGTTCGTAATTTGAATTGTATTTTTTTTTTATATTACATATTGGTCACGTTTTTAACAACAGTTTGCAACTTAAAAACAAATGAAGCATAGAGTTTTTAACATAAATCGCGGATGTAAGGCACAAACGAGTGTCATACTCAGAAGTTGACTAAGAATGAGATTAGTTATCGGCGTTTATCGTAGTTGGTCGTTACTTATGTCCTTTAATCGCCGGACGCGTCACCGATAATAAGGTTTGGTTGTTAGTAAACGAAGAAAGTTATTTTGGATGTGGTTTTATAGTAATCTATCTATACTATTATAAAATTGATAAACGTCAAACTTTCAAAAATCAAAGATATATAAAATCATTCTACTCAGATGGACTAAATAAGGGCTTCTGAAACAAAATCCGTCAATGATTGTTTGTTTCTTTGTTTGGGCTTCACGCAAAAACCAGCAGGTAGATTTTGGTTAAACTGTTACAGTCTTAAAGGTATTATTCCGACTTAAATACTGCGGAATGTTTCATCAAAATCAGTCCACTAAAATTGAAGATATAGCTTGAGCCCTGTTTTAGTAGCCGTTGTTAAGGTACGAGGGCTCCAGTAAAACTGAATCTCATGCTTTTTACAGAAATCTATTTTTCAGGAAATCCCATGTAGCTGAAAACAGACACTCACGCGGGCGGAGCCACGGGAAAAAGCTAGTATAATAAATATATAATAGTAATATGGCATTGGTGGTGTAGTGGTTTTAGACACGGCTTACGATCGAAGGGCCGTGTGTTCGAATCCCGGTCCCGTACTACTGAGTTATTATTTGTAATTCAAATGTCATTTTTACAAATATCAAATTCAATTACAATTGTAATGGAGAAGGAAAACTTCGTGAGGAAACCTGCATGCCCGCATGGGTGTGTGAAGTCTACCAACCCGCACTAGGCCAGCGCGTTAGACTACGGCCTAATCCCCATGGGCGTACCCAGGATAGGGCAGGGGGGGGGCAGCTGCCCCCCCTGGATTTTGTTTACGTCCCTACTTTTACAAATTTTGTCGATAAAATTTAAGAAAAAGAACTTTTTGCCATTTTCAATACAATATAAGACTTTTAAAAATAGCTATTATTTAATTAAAGTTTATATAAAAAAATACCTATTTTTATTTATGCTTATTTGACTAGGTGCTTATAAAAAAATTGAATTGCCCCCCCCCCTGGCTCAGAACCTGGGTACGCCCATGCTAATCCCCCTCCTGATCCTGTAGTGGGGACGATATGGACTGGGGGATAAAGTAATATGTCTGTGTGGCGCCGGCATAATAATCATGTCACTCCATATCTCCTCGTGGATGCTGTGCGAGCCAGCTGAGGGATGCATCAGGATAATGGGCAGCAGCGATATCCTGTTATTCAATCAAAATCTACTGCGATCTCGAAGACGTCTGCCAAGTGTGGATATTATGGCAAATTCCTCCTTTTTATTGGAGGAGGCCCCTGTCCAGCGGTGAACTTCCACGGGCTGTTGGTG
>WUAW01008856.1:5844-18772 GCA_017165845.1 Thaumetopoea pityocampa
TCTGCGGATAGCCACTCTGCTACATTGAACGATCGTAGCAGGTAGAAAGAAGTGGTCTGTGCCTACCCCAATAGGAAAGAGGCGTGACTGAATGTATGTATGTAGTATATACTATGGTCTCTACCTACCCTTATGGTATATCGACGTAAGTGTGTGTATGTAAATATAAAATTATAGGCCGCTAAGCGATTTTGTGCTGTTTTATAAATATGTATTTGCTCATTTTCTGAAAAAAAAACAATGTTAATGGTGTCCTTATTTTTTTTATTACGGCAGCATAGTTTTGTTCGCGCAAAGATCTGTCATGTGGATAAGTCCTCAAACGGCGAGGTCTTTCTCGCGTCCTAAAATGGCGCGCAGTCGGCTCTGCGGAGTGTAAGCCTTTTATGGTCTCTTACCAGCTCGAACGGCTTACTCAAACTGGCAAAGGTCATTGTGAAAAGGTCGGAACTTTACTTATAATTTGTTTTTGTTTTTTTTTTCTTTATAATTACGCTGCATTAACTGTATGATACGCTCAGTGATACAAATTAGGTTGTCGTGTCACCCCGACACATACGTGTCTTCGAAGGTCTCACTTCTGTTCTAACTCGTAGCAGTTATTTGAGTAATCCACAGAAAATTTTACGTTAGTCTCTCAGCAAGAAGTAAGTTTTCGCACGAATGGATACAGTAATTATGTCTAAAGATAATATAGACATTTAAAAATATACGTTTCATGTAGATTTTTACAAGCAAATCAAAGTTAGTTACACTTAATATAATTAGCACATAGTTTTTTTTATATCCAGAGGTGCGAGCAAGGAACCGAAGCCACAACACCAAGAATACCAAGTAAGCAAATTATCAGTCAGTTTAGTGTCAAGGCAATAGTTTCGCCCCATACGTAAACTAGACCTCAAACATGTGTTTGTTTTTTTTTTGAAGAAATGTCACGTTTTGTTAAATATCACCGCTGTGTTCAATAACAAATCGAATGAGATTGTAATTTTGGTGATTATTCCCATGTGGGTATAAAAAAAGTATTTTTTATAATTACTTCACTACGTATTACCCCTGGGCGCCGTGAGAATCGCCTGAAGGTTACATCAAGATACAAGTTTCTCCAAGTCTTTGCGCTTAGTTTGAGGTTTTAAAACTGTCCGCTCATCTGAACTCCTTGTACAACCTAGACTTACCTAGAATTAAACAAAACTGTAAGTACTTCAAGTAAGAGTGTTTATGTGCTTTATATGTATACAAATGTATGGTTGTGTCGGGATTTCCCATGTTGCGGAAAACCGAGATTCACGCGGGCGCAGCCGCGGGCAAAAACTAGTATATTCTATTATTAACCAACACTATAATAGTCTAGTGGCGTAAGTTTCCTTCAACACGAATCGACGAGGTTACATTTTAGTTTCCTGTTGTTTTGATGGACTCTCAGAGGTCGTTGAGTTCACCTCAATGTTCAACACGCTGTGTTATGAATTCAGTGGTCTGTATGTATTTATTTAATTAAATAAATAATAATCAGATATAGTTATTTATTGTATTCTGACATAAATACTTTACAATTTAAATAAATACATAAATAGCTGTATTTATTTAATTAAATAAATACATACAGCTATTTATGTATTTATTTAAATTGTAACGTATTTATGTCAGAATACAATAAATAACTATATCTGATTTTATTTATTTATTATGCCATGGTTATAGCAACCAAGCGTAGATATATAATTAAAATTGCAAATAAATTTGTGTAATTAATCTGAATTTGTTATAATAATAATTATTATTAATACTTATTTTCCATCATTGTCATCAGCCGAAACACGTCCATTGTTAGATCTCCTTCAATGATCGCATCACTGAGTTACCAACTGCATCGAGCGATTGGTCATCGGCCCCTCAACTCGGAGTCAATCAACACGAGGCTCATTTTCTGGGTCAAGGTCGCCATTCCAAAACTTTAGACCAGAGGTCCTCAAACTTTTTTTCTTATAGACCACTTGTAATATTATTCACTTTTGAGTAGACCCCCAAAGCGTAGTTAATATGAAATTGTTGTAAATTTATTAACTTCAAATGTATTTTTGACAGTTAGCGTGGACCCCTTGCACGTCATCGTTGACCCCTGAAGGTCGATATAGACCACTTTGGTTATCAATGCTTTAAAGCCTCAAGGCCTGTCAGTTCAGAAAGTGCCCCTTACACCGCCACTTTAGCTTTGTAAGTAACCCTTTGAATTATATCGGTGACTTCTTTTGTGGATCTCTTAATTCCGGATTTTATTTCCCTGAAAAACTCGGAGCATAGCTCATTGATCTCTGAGCGACCTTGAGCTTTCTTATGGGCCCCATATTCAGTGGCCATGTCTCGGATCCGTAGATCTGGCAAATCACCCTGAAAACACATACTGATTAAATATCTACCGATATAAGTATTATTCTTGTATTTCTTTTGTGAGGAGAAAATAAATATATTATTATTATTATCTACCATCTGTTTTGGTCCTAACGCAGTGCGGTATTTTTAACGAGAAGATCTTCCTTCTCGAACTTGTACCTACCTAGATGGACAACTTGCTCCAATATTGTTGAGTTTAAACGTCTCTTTTGTATTACAGTAATCACCTTGTTAGTTTTATTAATGCTAAAAATTATTATATTAGTAAGCTTAGAGAGAGCATAATCGGGTAGAAGATGTATCTCACTTTCGAATCCTAAACACGAATACGCTAAGATTTCAATAGATTCTTTACATTTCGAAATTCACGTAAAGCAGCAAGTGGTAGGTCCCAGGTTTTGATTGGCCAGTTGTGGATTACAGTTACATGGCTACCTTGCCAGAGAGGTACCACGCACTCATCTTGTAACTCATCAGTGTTTCCTTCCAGTTCTCTGCATGTTCGTGGGCAGTTGTGAACGCTTACCGTCAGGAGATCCGCAAACAAATCAGCACTGTTGAAGTACAAAATGGCTACTTTACAGTTGAGCAGTTAAAACTTTTGGACTGGCATATCTCTGCATTTTTAATTACTAAATAATAGAATTAATAATAACTTACAATGAGTATACAAAAATATGCAGAGATATGCAAGTCCGAAACTTTAAATTTCTCTCTTGTAAAGTAGCTATTTTGTAGTAGAAACATTTTTTTTTTATGAAAAAGGCAACTCCCGCATTAGGATTATTCCCTGTCTCGCGGGGACTTTACAAACATTTAAATAACGGAGACACAGAACACCCAAACAACAAATTTGTGGATTACACAAAGTTGTTGTCCCCTGTAGGGGTCGAACCCACAACACTTGTCAGCGCAGTGGAGAAGCGACCACTTAACCACTGCGCTATCTGTGCAATCTAAAGTTGTTTTACGAGAGTGTCGAAATGCCTCCTGCTCCACTTATTATTAAATGATTTACTATTTACACCATTCTCAAATATCATATCTTGCTGTGTGGCGACGGCGTAATATTAGCGTCACTCCATTTCTTCCCGCGGATGCTGTGGAGACTAAAGGATATACACCAGGATAATGGACAACAGCGTTATCTTGTTATTAAGATATTAATCAATATCTACTACGATCTCCAAGACGCCTTCTGGGCATGGGGATTATGCTAAATGCCTTCTTTATAAGGAGGAAGCGCAGGTCCAGCGGTGGGTCTCCACGGGGTGATTATGATGATAAAAATAATATCTTTCGCAGAGATGGGGATTATAAATGTTTTAAATATTTCTTTAGATAAAAAAAAGTCCTTATGCTATCTGTACTGACACTATATTTATATATAGCAACAATGTGTAAGGTTCTGGCCAAGGCAAGAACATGCATGAGCAATGAACTTGATAGCGCTCTGCGCACGCGCAGCCGCTCGCCTCGACCTTGCGTTTGCGCCGTTATTTGCTAGACAGTGGTAATAATGAGTTGCAATGTATCGCGTGATCGGTTATAAAACAAACTAGCAAACGAATTGAGTACGTATATATTTATATGGAAACCATTAGGTTTTTAGGATTTTCTCATCAATATAATATAGGGCTTTATATTTTGATTTCGCCATGGCCGTCTGTCTGTATATTTGTCCTTAATTGTTACTCAGCATATTACTGTACATACAGCGCTGAAATTTCTTAAACATATATATCTAATGGACATAGATACCGGATATAAAAGTACTCTGTACAATGTTTCTTGAAGATCAAAACATTAAAAAACTTACGGTTATGGAGGTTCCAATTATGAAAAGTGGAAATAAACAAAAATTAAGAAAAAAAAACAATAAATAGTAACTATGCCATCGAGTGGGATATCATTGAATAGGGGATATAAAATTATTATAATGTTTCAATTTTTGTTAACTATGCTAAATTTTTAAATTATTCGGCTGTGAATTCCCCACTGGTTAGGTTTGTGTCGCTGAACGCAATATCGGAAAAATCTTATAAACAATAATGTAGAAAAGAATTAATTTTAAAAATTTTTATGTCATACTATAATTCTTTCCAAATAAGATTAGAAAAAATACAGCAGAAGCAGTTTATGGTAGTATGTATATATATCGACATTAGTCTGAGTCTGTTTTTTTTTTTAAATCAGCACAGATACTCGCATCTCTTGGTAATTACGGAAATTGATCTCATACTTCAGCCTCTTTTCCTCGGGTCTGCGGTGACGGACAGCTTAATATAATATCATAGTATGTATTTCTATGTCCTTGACTACAATCCGAACTAAGCAACATGTTTTTTACGAGACTGACGTCATCTAGACAATATTTAGTGATTTGTATGATGATAAGAACTTTACAATATGTTCTCGATACTGCTGACGTCATTCCGCTGTCAGCTGATACTGTAGTTCAATGTAAATATACAATAATGTATTAGAGAACCAAAATATTCCGCTTGAAACTGAACTTAATTATCAACTACTTCCTCGAATTGATACAAAGTTATTGGAAATTATGAATAGAGTGGATTATATAGAAAAACGGATGATTATATTTCAATAAAATGTTTTGTTATTCAAATAAATTTAGCCGTAATGGTGTCATAGAATTGCAAACAACTCAACTTTCATATTTAAAATAGTATTACTTAGGTAGTGAGATAACTGTGACGTCCAGCAGTGGACGTCTGTGGGTTGGTATGATGATGATGAAATAATCTAAGCCGCTTAATACATGAGTTTACGGGGACAAGATTAGCCGGCAGTCAATCCGAGCGTGCCTCACAATCGCATCTTCGGGATTGCGGGTTTGAGGAGCTAGGGCTCTCGTTCGGTTAACCCCGACGATAACGGCAGCTTGCGTGGCTCATGTCACCGTGAATACTTCAAGAAAGAAGAATAGAGTACTCTTTATTACACCCAACTACAGAAAAATTTACAAAAATAAAAAAAAGAAATAAAAGTGTACGTTGGGCGATCTTATCGCAATATGCGATCTCTTCCAGGCAACCTTCTGATGGACAGATAATGAAATAAGATAGTGAGGTGCTGGGAGACCGGGTCTAGATTCTCTCGACGAAGTGCTCAAAAGGGCGAGAATTGGGGGTCATCGTTAAGTCATCCGATTGGATGGTTTCTCAGTGGATTAGCTCAGTTGATTCCGAATTCCATCTAATTGTGTCGATAAAGGCCACTGCAGTATAATTAATCAGTAGTAGTCTGGAACTCCTCGCGATTTCGATAATCCTACGCAGAATTTTCACTGCATAAAAAAATTGTCGGAATAATCCTACGGTGAGGAACTACGGCATTTCCGTTTCTGTCATATGCGGATAGAATTTAAACGTCATGGATATGTTGAAGTACTAACTGGTTTGAGAGGTCAATGTACTTACTCACCTAGACTTTGAGACAGTTCTAATAGTGGTAACGATTTCAACGCAAATTTGTATTTGTGCTGCTTAAAATAAAGTCGAAAGTTGTTTATTATATTTTTTGCTAGTTTTACCGGATCTGTTCATGCAATTGTATTTTGTGCGATTTCTTTAGATAATTAAAACTTTACAAGTGAAATAATGAACTCGGTCAATTTTATAGTATTATTTTATCAGTCAAATTCTCGGTATAACATGATATGCTATCGCTGAAAAAAATTATATTTTTATAATTATAATTTTTATAGTATGACTAGCTTTTGCCCGCGGCTCCGGCCGCGTAAATGTTGGTTTTCCGCTACATGCGAAATCTCAAAACAATCACTGATTTATACAAAAAGTCTTAGAACAACTTTTACTTGACCTATCGTAAGTTACTAAAACAAGGATCAAGCTGTATCTTCAATTCTACTGAACCGATTTTGGTGAAATGTGCCGCAGTATTTCAATTGGAATAATACCTTTAACATTGTAACAGTTTAACCAAATCTACTCGCTAGTTTTTGCGTGAAGCCCGAACAAACAAAACAAACAAACATCGACGGATTTGGTTTCAGAAGCCCTTAATTAGCCGATCTGAGTAGTTTGTTTTTAAACATCTTTGATTTTTGAAAATTTGACATTTAACAATTTTATAATAGTATAGGTATTATAGATAAAACTTTTTTAGGCGCAACTTGAGCCTAACGCAGATATGTTTTTAAAAGTAAGTAACCGGTAATATTTTATGAGATCTATACTCTGCTACACAGTTTCAACATTTGGAGTGGCAGTGAACAATTATAGTATTAGATGAATCTGTGTTATAAATATTTATATTGTTGTCGTCGCCAGATGCTTAAATTACCCTGTTCGTTGGAGAACTAGGCGGTTAATTAAATGTTATTATAATAATTTATATTTTTGTTATATTTTTATTTTTTAATTTTGTAATTACTGTATTTTTTCATCAGTTAATATCCGTGTATCTGGAGGAACCTACCTGTTGATGATTTGCTGTAATTCATCATCGAGTCTCCTAAAATTCTTTGACTGACATCAGTTTATTAATTCATTATTAGATATTTTTCATCATCATCATAATGATCATAAGCCGGTGGAAATTGCCGCTTGAGGTGGGCTTATTTCTTAAAAAGGAAGGATTTGCCCTAATTTTCACGCGTGGCTTCAGCTAAAATCTACTGCGATCTCCAAGACACCTGTCTTGGAGTTATAGTAGTTTAATTGAATATCAGGGTAACGCTGCTGCCCATCACGCTGGTGTCTCCCTCAGCTGGCTGTCACAGCATCCACCGGACGCCCCTCTCCTCCCCCGCCCCCGCTATTGTCAACAAAAAAGCGCTGTTTAAATTTTTGTGTAATTTGGCTTGCGCCCCCTAGGACTGCGTCCGGGTGCCCCCCACCCCTTGAAACCCTCAGTAAAGACGGCCCCGCTCGGAATGAAACTATTGTTGGTGGCGCCACGCACCAAAATTTCTTTAAAATTAATATAATTTTATTTGTACTTTCAAAAATCTTGTTGCAATTATGCAACAAGATATTTATTTAATAATGATATTTATTAAATGTAAATATTATGGATTACAATAATATTTACATTTAATAAATATCCTTGGATATATTTCATCCTGCTAAATCGAAAAAAAAACTCGCAATACTCGTTAACTTTTGGTGTTAAGCTTCAAAACGGTTAAGTTATACCGACTAGCGGGACAGTCTAGCGCTGGTGGACGGAATCTTTGATCCTCTCCCCCTCGGACCGCCATTAGGTATCGCTGATATTCCGTGGGGCGGGGCCTGGTGATCTGCAATACAGACATACTCCCATATTGGCTAACTCAGACACCAGCTCCTCACGACCCTGTGTTTTTTTACTATAGCCTACTCGATATAAGTATTGTTCTTGTATTTCTTTTGTGAGGAGAAAATAAATACATTATTATTATATTATTATTATCATCGACCCTGGACACGGCTCTCCTCATGGCCTTAAAAGGAGGGATTCCCCGCAATCTCCACGTTCGGGACATCGCAGTAATTGTTAGCTGAACAGCAGGATAACGCTGGTGCTCATAAATAACAAAATCTTTATATAATAATTATTTATCATATTCAAAAAAAAATTAATTTCTATTTTATAATTATTCCCCTCCAGAGAACCAGGGAAAAAGGCGTGATTGTACGTATTTTTCATATTTCTATAATTACGTGTTTTTTTTAGTCTTTTTAATCTATAACTTTACATTATTTGTCTTAATTTGTGAATTTTTATATCAAATTGTTATACATATGTACAGACGTTCGGTCTGTATGTGTGTGAAAATTTAATTTAGATATTCCATCACAATCATACGTGTACATAGTTACATACAAGTCAGGCCGAGATAGAACCAGTAATAATATTATTTAGACTTAATTTATAACACTCTTTGTGCGTCATCGAATATATTTATAATAATATGGATTTTCAGTGCAGTAGGTGCTTTAATTTTCCTGTTTGTTTCATTATTTAACTATAACATAAGGTTTAATTACAATTTATTTTTACTGGAAACGCTCGTTTCAATCCAATTAAATGTTTAAATAAAACTCCTGATGATTACCATAAAATAATGATGACGGTACGATTTCAACGGCACACTTACATTCTACTTGTACTGGTAAAATAAGGTCGAAAATTGTATATCATATTTGATTTAATGTTATGTCTATAGATAGTAATTTATTTTCTAAAATTTATTTAGATTGTTCTAATTTTAATATCTATTTACATTCAGATTGTTCTAATTTTATTTATATTCAAATGCTCATTAAATAAATTGTGTAATTGTTGAAAATACAGATATTTTTTTTTATTTTTCTCTTTTCAAGGCAGCGGCCCTCAAACATTTTTGTCTTGTGGACCACTTGTAATGTTTTTCACTTTTGGATTGACCCCCAAAGCGAGTTAATATAACATTGTTGTAAATTTAAAGCGTAGTTAATATAACATTGTTGTAAATTTTATAACTTCAAATATGTTTTTGACAGTTGGCGTGGACCCCTTGCAGGTCATCGTCGACCCCTGGGGGTCGATATAGACCACTTTGGGTTTTAAAGATTAGGCAAAGAGGTTCCAGCTTTGTCTGACGTAGTTGTATAAATTTTCAATACTCCTCTCACAAGAATCGAAAATATAGATATTTTCGATCAGGAAGTTCATTTTTATTTAGCAATGAAATGTTTTTTTACGGTTAACAAAAAAAAAACTTGAATGTTTTGTTAATCAATACTTAGATTGGTTCATTGAATACTTTTTGTATCGGTTAATTTCCGTGTCAGTTTATTTACCTTTTCAAAGATCCTACTTTTTATTTATACAATTCTATTTGTAGTACGTATACTCGTAGATTACGACTGTTCTCGAAGACACCCACGCCGGATATTCAATGGCGTATTTTTGACTTTTTCATGGGAATATTTATGTTTAAATGATCAAACACTAGATCGCTCGTATCATAAAAATTCAATAATGTAAGACGGTGTCATTATATTGCAAGAAATAATGATGGCATACGCTATCAAGTTGTGTCGTCAACGTAAACGATTGATTATATAAACGGTGAGTCATTTTGTCAAACGATTTAACATATCGATGAATCACTACGGACGAATGTTTTATTTAAAACATTCATTATCACAACACACACAAGGCGTAACGCGATCATTTGGGTGTTTAAAATATCGATGACCCACGCATCCGAGACGTAACTATATAGGTACCTCATGAAAAATACTCAAGGTCACCCAGTAAGCAATGGAAAGAGTTATGCTTGGAGTTTCTTGTGAAACAGTATTCGAAATGAACGAAATGATGATGATTGTATGTGAAAACTACCACGGACCAGTGATAATGATGAATACAAAAGAACTAGAGTCACCAGCACCGTTCAGAGGGTTGAAAAGCTGAAGTGGCAGTAGGTGGATTGCGTAGCTCGCCGAACCGACAAAATTGGGGTGCCAAACGGCTCGATTACCGCAAACTGGAAAGCGTGTTGTTGGACGACCCCCGATAAGGTAGACCGATGACGTGTTGCGGACAGTCGGTGGATGCAGATGGCTCAGTCGTTCGATTTGGCGATCATTAAAGAAGGCCTATGCCCAGCGGTGGACATCTGTGGGCTGATAAGATGATGATTATGAAACTTACATATATATAACTACTAACATCATCATCCCCAGTCCATATCGTCCCCACTACAGGGGCACGGACCATGATCAGGAATTAGGCCGTAGTCTACCGCGCTGGCCTAGTGCGGGTTGGTAGACTTCACATACCCATGCGTACATGCAGGTTTCCTCACGAAGTTTTCCTTCTCCGTTAAGTACATTGGTGTCTACAATGTAGACTGTACATNATAATAACTCAGTGGTACGGGAGCGGGTTCGAACCCACGACCATTCGATCGTAAGCCGTGTCTAAAACCACTACACCACCGATGTATCTAACTACTAACATAATATTAAAATGATTGGAAAGACACATCAATTTTAGAAGCCAGACGTCGAGCGAGCAACACAATTGTTTGATCATTAGCACAAACGGCTTGTAGGTATGTGTTATATATATTATTATGTACTTTCATTTCACCCGGGCTATATAGAAGATGAATAATATTGTTTATTTATATACTCATAATTAGTATTTATTATTTTATATAAAGGCTGTTTTTTTTTTTCAATTCACAGATTATGCCTATATATTTCAAAGTACTTGATCCGGAGAGTTTTGTCGCCAACCCGAGTGAAGCATCACTTGAAGTTTTATTTTAATGTTTTATATTAGTTTATTGTGTTGTTTAATATATAAATTTGGTGTTATTTTGTGTATTAATCGTCAATAATCGTGAACAATATTGAAACAATTGAATTAAACTGTGATTAACATAGCAAAGGGACTGTAATTTTTCAAGGCATTTTGTGTAATCAAAGTGGTATTCTTCGGATTGACTTCAAAACTCCCAAGAAGCAATAAAATGTAATACACCGATATTTTACTGTTCACTTGAAAAATATTATATCGCACACTCAGAATGAAACTGACCTAACTGAAAATTATTACCTTTCTGAGAAGTAAAAAATATGTTTCGTTATAACGGTGTGTGGGGAGTGTTACACGGGGTAACAGAGTCCGAAATATAAATTGATCTCTATTTAACTGAAAACTGTCATTTTTTCAAATCCTGTTTTGAGAGGCGTCCTTTTTAAAGTCATTCTCTGTGTGTGTGACATTTTCTCAAAATTCTGTATTGAGTCAGTTTCATTCTGAGCGTGCGATATAACTTATAAAATATATAGGTACACTCGACACGAGAGAAATGGCGCGAATTTGCAGCCGATTGCCACTACGAAAAAAGAAGAAGAAGAAGAAGAAGTACTTGATCTGTGGCGTCGGCATAATAATAGCGAAACTTCATAATTATCTTCCCGTGGATGATGCGAGGACCATCTAAGAGATGTACCAAGCAGCAACGAGCAGCAGCGTTATCATGTTATTCAACCAAAATTTACTGCGATTTGCAAGACGTCCGCTTAGCTTAGTAATTATGGCAAATTCCTCCCTTTTTACGAAAGGGGCCAATGTCTAGTAGTGGACTTCTGCGTATGATACCTTAAAAGTAGATGAAAAAGCTCAAAAAAGCTTACAATTGACCGGACAGTCCCGCTTTTAAGCCGCGTTCGGCTGTCCCCGAAGGACATAAAAATAACCCGCTTTGACAAAACAAAAGCGAATGATTGCTACAGTACACAGACCTTGCTGTCTGTGCCAATGAGTCCTGGGTTCGAATCCCGGTAGAAACAAACTTTGTGTGATGAGCATGAATGTTTGTACCCGAGTCATGTAAGTTTTTCAAATATATACATATATACACTCACGCCGATATCCCATAGGGGTAGGCAGAGACTACAGTATATACTATATACATACAGTCACGCCTCTTTTACCATTGGGGTAAGCAGAGGAAAGAAGTGGTTTCTTTCCACCACTTCTTTGCTACGTTCGTTTAATGGAGCAAAGTGGATACCCGCAGCCCACATATCGCCCCCGCGAGCAACGAGACGTGTCGTGTGGCGAACCACGACGCCGCCATTTTATAAGGTTCAAAAATGATTAAAGTTTCTCATTGCGTACCTACGGCTTAGTGGAGAGGAAAGGAAAAAGGATGAGGTAGGAAAGGTGTATTGAACAAAGAATATGGAATTTAAGAAAAGCACTATATGGTATAGGATACTACTATCTCGGAAGGAATAAGAAGTAGTAACTCGGGAGGCCGGGGTCGCTTACCCGTATACTTAAGTATATTTTCCGGACTGGCTATAAGACTAAGTACTCCCTGACCCTGACCTGAGTTTTTCTAATATTATCTATCTAAATAAGTATATCGTTGTCTAGTACCCAAGATACAATATAAACGCAGATAAACAATATCAAGATCCTAGATCAATGTGTGTAAAAAAATGTATCTATAAAAATGTGTCTACAATATATTATATAAACATTTATTTTATTTTTAAGAGAAAAATAATTTAGAGTCGTCCCACTCTAAGGAAAAAAAAATATATGGTTACGTTATCTATACAGAAAATACACAGTATCTATTACGAAAACCTCACTCGGAATCATGATAATGTTAGTGGGCATGTGATAACGAAGTGACGTCACAAACACCTTGATTTGCGATTACGGTCATGTGTTGTGCGAGCACAGATCATATTCATGGTAGTGGCCATAGACGTAACCACAATGGATGGTATAAATATGGTAATGTAGTAATAAAATATTCTATGGTTGTCAAATTACACATTGAATTCTATATTGATCTCTATGTAAGTGTTTTCAATCCCATAGATAGATAGCACTTGATAGAACTCGTTTATATTTAAAGGCCCTGGAAGTTAAGGGTTACAAGTGCAAATATATTTTGAATAAAATGAGTTTAAAGGTACAATGCGATTCAAATAAGAATAGGAACGTCAATGACCTCTATCTGTCAAATGTCACTTGAAAAATA
>WUAW01008856.1:18849-29499 GCA_017165845.1 Thaumetopoea pityocampa
GGTTCCTCGTCTATAAATTGACGCGCAAGTAATTCAAAAATTTTTTAGTAATATAGATTAGCTTGTATAATACACCTTCTATTTTATAACACTTGCCCGCTTAACATTTTCATGGTATTGTTCTTATGTCTACTTGGATCACAGAACAATGAAAACTGGACTTGGATACATTTGAAGCTAGATGTCGTTTATATCCAATGAACGCAGTACATTTAGAGTTTGTTGCTCAAGTGAATATTACATTTTTTTAAAGAAGGAAAACAATTTGTTTAGGTCTAAAATATATTTTTATTAAATACGAAGCATGACTTCGTATTTAATAAAAATAGTTTTGAAGTAATTTCACATATAATTATCTTTGTCGTGGTTTTTTCTAAAATATTTTAAAAGGAAAGTGCGGTGGAAATGCGTTCCCTGCGGAGTATCTGTGGAGTCACCCTGAGTGATCGATTGACGAATAGCGTGATAAGGGATCGGTGTAAGTTGAAGTATGATATGGTGACAAGGATCGAGACAGGAATGCTCCAATGATTTGGTCATTTGGAAAGAATGAGTGAGATTCGATTGACGAAACGAATATACCGGGCAAATGTGAGTGGAAGTGTCGGAAGAGGGCGCCCAGGAAAAACTTACTTTAACCATATCAACAACTTGTTCCAAAAAAGCCAAGTTCGTAGCACTCTTAATCGACGAAAGTGTATGAGAAGATGCACCTATGGATGTGGATGAGGCGAGAGAGGTGTGTCAGGATCGTAGTATGTGGCAAACTGTGGTCTCTGCCTACCTTTATAGGATACCGGCGTAAGTGTATGTATGTATGAAAGTGCAACTCCTCATTTAAAAACTGCGTCAAATTTTATGTTTCTAAACCCACTGGCTTTAGGCTGTACGTTGTCTATCAACGAATAGATTAACGAACAAAACAACATTCGTAAATTAGGTTTGTATCTAGTCAAACATATTGAGAGCCGGGGGGTGCCGCTGTATGAATCAGACACACCCGAGTCTCACCCTGTGCGACGTGCACACAGCGGGGGTGTGGAAAATCAATACTCGCAGACTGCACCTAATACAACGTATTTACCAATATTTTACTGCAAGTGAGGGTGTCTCAGGGGTGGAACGGTAAGTATAGACGAGGACATGCATCGGAATAGCACTGTATATTTTCTATAGTACTTACTAGTGTTTGTCCGCGGCTCCGCCCACCTGAATGTCGGTTTTCAGCTAAATGGGAAATCCCGATCAATCAAAGATTTATATTAAAAGCACCTCCAGCTTTTACTTGACCTTTCATACCTTAATGGCGGCTACTAAAACAGGGATCAAGCTCTTCAATCCTATCTGATTATCCTGGACCGATTTTGATGTAACATGCCGCTGTATATAAAGAATGAATGAATGAATACTTTATTTGCTAATATATAGGTATATATACATAGGTTCTTACATTAAGTTCAGACTCACTATATATGACAAATTCGTCGTGCAAATATTTCAAAATAATAAAAACACTCTGGTGAAAAAGTGACTACATTTTATTGCAAATAATAATAATAAAAGAAAATAAATAATAATCGAGAAGCACATTCCAACCCCAAGAGGCATGCAGATAAAAAATATAAGTCGGAATAGTACCTTTAATACTGTAACAGTTTAACCAAGATTTACCAGCTAGTTTTTGCGTTAAATCCGAACAAAGAAACAAACATCGACGGATTTGTTTTCAGAAGCCTTTAATTAGTCGATCTGAGTAGTTTTTCTTTTTAAATATCTTTGATTTTTGAAAATTTGACGTTTAACAATTTTATAATAGGCAATATTACGACTGTGCAAATATTACGTATTCTGTGATTTTCCAAGTCACTTTATATATCATGGCTCTTACTATAGAATCATAGATTCGTAACGTTCCGATCCGAATCTACATGCTTTAATACTTCTTTTCTTTACAGGTGGAGATATCCTGAACGCACCGCGTATTTGAGAGAACAGCACTAAACGAGGAGTGGTACCCTGTAAAACCGTTCGGCGTCCTCATACATATCTCACCATGGCGTGAGCATTTGTGACCACATTACAGGCCCCTTCTGATCGATTTCCCTGTGGCTGTGTTACTACTCCCGAGGGCTAATTTATAATGCATCTAGTACCTTTTTATATGGAAAATATCTAACGCAGTCTACCACACCGAGGGATACTTTAAATGCCTGTAATTCCAGAGGCGTATCTTACCATCTAAGTGGAACTTATCAGCGCTTGGAATTGCTATTTGTGGGTAGATTATAGATAAATAGTGACAACGCCCTAAGCTTGTTCATTCTGCCGCCAACACCAGAATATAATAAGAGTTCGTGGTTATAATTGATTGAAATATTTTTTATCCCACCTTTAAGCACCCGCTGTAGTTGTAATACCTAGCAGGCCCGCACCTCTCAATCTCTCTCTGTAATGCTTTCTGATCTCATCATAATTATCACGAGTTTTCAACGGTACAATTCTAGCTAATTAAATATCAAATTTGTGGGTTAATGTCAGGCAGCAATTAGTTGGAATAGCTGATTCATAGAGAAAGTACTGTTATTCTGAAGAGAAATTTTCAGCGGGCAACTCTCATCGTACGGACACTCAAAGTGAACGTCTGGTTGGCGCCGCGTGGAATATTGTCTGTGCGTGTGTGCGCCGTGGCCACACGGCTCGGAGCTCCACACAAGTGCAGTCGCATTACAATACCTTATCAAAACCGTTCCATTATCAGCAGATTGTTTGAGGATTACCCGGTGTGTTTCCATATATGGTGACAAAAATTGTAACAACATCAGACAGCTTGTGATTGGTGGTACGCACAGTACTTGAACTGTGATAAGGACGTTTTATATAGTTTATCCTCGAGAGCCGGTCCTCATTTAGTGAAGTGTGCTTGACAGAAGCAACACGTTCCTAGTAATTTATTAATTTTATCATTTACACAGTAAGTCTTTGTACAATTTAATTACATTTAAGCATTGTGTGAAATATAATTATATTTCTTTTAGTTCAGTTCAGTGCGAATCTTTGCTGTTGTGAAAATTATTGATTTTTATAATCCGTTGCCGAGATTAGAAAAGTTATGTAATACAATCGTTAAGTGAATTATCAATTTCAATTCTTGTGGTTATCAACAGTCGGTAATATTCGTGGTTTTCAACTCGCAGCTAATTTCCGTGTTCAAATACTAGTTTAATATAACATTGTAGTCACTTATGGCGAAGAATCTTCCAAGTGCATTATCCTTTCAGAGGAATCCTGTGATTTAGGATTGACGGATTGTGATATTAAAATAAAAGTCAGACTAATGTTTTTTTAGAGTTTCTAAATTAATTATTTGTATTTCTTTTTTCAATCAATCAATCATATTTTAATTATTTATAGTTTTATTTATTACCATAAAAAAATAATGAAGGTAGAATGAAATAAGATTTTTAAAAAGATTTTGTCTTCCATTTTTCATAATGGCATCGGGTCGACTCGATGATCTTTTGACCGCGAATCGTGTGTTAGACTTATAAGAATGTATTTTGACATATAATTTGCCCGCAATAAAACATTGTACCAAATGGGAATGTAGTTGAGTATGAGAGCTGCTGTGTACCGGACCCTGGCACTCTGCTGCCCGACCCCATATCGTGCTGCACGTGACGTTATCATTAACACTTTACATTTGTCGTTTTCATTATTTTTTTTTTATACAAACTTCATTGTTTCAGACTAAACCAAAATGTGTGACGAGGAAGTTGCCGCGTTGGTCGTAGACAATGGCTCCGGTATGTGCAAGGCCGGGTTCGCGGGAGACGATGCGCCCCGTGCCGTGTTCCCCTCGATCGTGGGTCGGCCCCGTCACCAGGGTGTGATGGTTGGCATGGGACAGAAGGACTCGTACGTCGGTGACGAGGCCCAGAGCAAGAGGGGCATCCTCACGCTCAAATACCCCATTGAACACGGTATCGTCACCAACTGGGACGATATGGAGAAGATCTGGCACCACACCTTCTACAACGAGCTGCGTGTTGCGCCCGAAGAGCACCCCGTCCTGCTGACGGAGGCCCCGCTTAACCCCAAGGCCAACAGGTGAGGCCTTCGTGGCTTATACTCACATATAGGTAATTTACTTAGGCTTAATCGTAGAAGCTTTTATGCGGTGTTCGTTTTTGAGAATGTTAGGCATACCATTGATACCAAAAGAACAAACTAATTCATTCTCAGCCAATAATTTAAGATCAGAACTAGATTATTCACTACGTGCTACCAACGAGTCCTGAGTTATTTTAGTCAAATCGCCTGGAGACAACTAGAAATCTGGACAAACTGGTCAAATATAATGGTCAATAGTAGGAAAAATGGAGAGGAAAAAACCGCATTGTCGTTCACCTACCAGTTAATTTGATGAAATTAATGCCATTATGGGACCCAACATAACAACCACCCTAAGACAAGCTGAGGATAAAGTCGAGCGGAGGGAGCTGGAGAACGTTGCTGTCAACGCGTTACAGGACGGAAGCATACTTAGAAATGAATAAAGCAATATTCAAAATCTTAATCTTGAAAATCTGATCCAAAACAAATCGCTGGTTGGGAATAGCATCGACACAACTAAAAGTCAAAGATTCTATAGTAGAACGTATGAAAATGTTAAACATTTTAAAATGTGTCTATAAATTTAGTTATTTTTTGGAGATATACATTATCTATAATGTAATAAAACTGTACCTGAGCCATTTGGCTCAGGATATAGATATTTATCTATATTGAATATTTTAATTGACATAATACTTTCTTATAGATCTAGAAACTGAAATAACGTGTTTTGAATTTTTGTCTCTCAATCTATCTTTTCGAAATAAGATCACGCAAAAACTACTGGACAGAAACAAGCGAAAAACCCGTTTTCGCTTATTTCTTATACTCTGGAATAGAATTTAGATTATTTTAATGCAGTTGGTTAAAGGAAAAAGAAGTACCTTACTAAGTAGGTACCTCCATTATAACCATTAAGAAAGCTATAATTTAAATATAGTAATTATAATGGTAAAAATCTGATAGTTATCGTGTTGTTGGGATGTTGTGTATCTATCGCTGCAACTCTTCAAATGAACTTGGCGTCAGGAGTGTTAATCAAAATCATGTGAACACGAAATCAGAAACGGAATCGGAATTATTTCTACAAAGGCTATTCAAATATCCGATTTCGATGGTTTTTCGATGTATCTAAATTCAATCCATCAAATTATAAAATGCCGATTCACCAATTACATGTTTAGAATGATCTCTTAACTCCAGACACTCACACAAAAGCTTGTATTGTTAGGAATGCCCTCTCGATTCCTTGAAATTATTGTTTTATTACGATTCGCAATTCCGCAAAGAACCTTCATCTAATACACCAAGACTTATTGCTCACTCGAGTAGAAATTTTATGACAGTAACGGCAACTAGCCGAAAATCTTGTGTCCACACAAACTCAAAGATCAGATCTGACTGCATTATTTTTTGTTACAGAGAGAAGATGACACAGATCATGTTCGAGACCTTCAACACACCCGCCATGTACGTTGGTATCCAGGCTGTGCTATCGTTGTACGCGTCTGGTCGTACGACCGGTATCGTGCTGGACTCCGGAGACGGTGTCTCCCACACGGTGCCCATCTATGAAGGTTACGCGCTGCCGCACGCCATCCTGCGTCTGGACTTGGCCGGCCGCGACCTCACAGACTACCTCATGAAGATCCTTACCGAGCGCGGCTACTCGTTCACCACCACGGCCGAACGAGAAATCGTGCGCGACATCAAGGAGAAACTGTGTTACGTCGCGCTGGACTTCGAACAGGAGATGGCCACCGCCGCGTCCAGCAGCTCCCTGGAGAAGTCCTACGAACTCCCCGACGGACAAGTCATCACCATCGGAAACGAACGTTTCCGTTGTCCTGAGGCTCTCTTCCAGCCCTCGTTCCTGGGTATGGAAGCTAATGGCATTCACGAAACCACTTACAACTCGATCATGAAGTGTGATCTCGACATCCGTAAGGATCTGTACGCCAACACAGTGCTGTCCGGCGGTACCTCCATGTACCCTGGCATCGCTGATCGTATGCAGAAGGAAATTACCGCTTTGGCTCCGTCTACAATGAAGATCAAAATCATCGCGCCCCCGGAGAGGAAGTACTCTGTATGGATCGGTGGATCGATCCTCGCCTCCCTCTCTACATTCCAGCAGATGTGGATCTCGAAACAGGAGTACGACGAATGCGGCCCCTCAATTGTGCACAGGAAGTGCTTCTAAGCGTCAAGTAAGACTGTTCCTAATTGATGACGCCCCACTGCCCGTGCGCGGCCGGCTCAAACTACGCTTGTGATTTTGTATATAAGTTCAGTATTTAAATTTAATAATCCTAGATCGTAAGGTGTAATATGCATATTACATACGCGTAACGGAACATTCTCGTTGTGATTTTTGAAAGAGAAATTTATTTATTTATTAAATCGTTACTAACCTGAGCATTTTTAATAAAAAGATAATTTTGTACCGGTATAAAATTGTATTTTTATTGTTTCACCCCTCTTGTTATTTTAATTTATTGTATAGTATACACGGCATCTGTTCAGTGCCGGATAAAGCCAGCGCGGGGCCCGCAGCAAATGTGAACGGGGAGGCCCTGAATTGCATTATCGATTAAAATTTAAAATCTAAATAAAACTGAACATTTACGAAAAAGCTTTATAAATGTTCAGTTTTAATATAGACAAATTTGGAAATAACACTCGTCAAATCAATATTTCCATATAAGTAAATCTTTTTCTATATTCATTACAGTGAGGTCACTCAAACGTTCTTGGCCCATTAAGTTCCTTAACACATTTTTAATTCGTTTTAGTTTTGAAAAAAAAAACATTCTCCGCTGCTAATTAAGTACTGTGTGTTCTCAACTTGCAGCATGCTCACTTTGAGAATAGATACTAGGTGTGTGGCTTAAGTGAGTATTTTTTCATTTGTAGTTTTTTGGACACAGGCTCGGGGCCCCCAAGGCGCGGGGCCCGTAGCATTAGTTGCCTTCTGCTACATGGCTAATCCGGCACGGCATCTGTTAAAGTGCCTAATTTTCAAAATTTTTCCTAATAATAGTTCGGTTCTTAAATTTAATGTAGTTTAGTGGAAGAGATCCAATTCACATCGAGTTAGATTTGAGGTAACTAATAATTTAACTTTGAAGTATATATCGTAAATTGTTCAATAGTGGCGTACAGTATTTATTAGTTCAGTATTTATTATATAACAGAATTGCACATTATCATTTATTTAAATCAGAGGTTCCCAGACTTTTTTTTCTCATAAAAATTATTCAAAATTTAGCTGGTTCCGGTGGACCCCCTGCAGCTACATTTCTACCATATTCCCAAAACTCGACAAAAAATGTGAAGATTAGATCTAACTATGGAAATTTGCGTACGCCAACGTAGACCTCCGTCGAGTCTCACGTGGACCCCTGGGGGCCCACTTGGACCACTTTGGGAACTAAGGATTTAAATCGTATTTTTATGTTCAAAATCTGAATTTGGATTGGTTTCTAATTATATAGGCACCTATGCCACTATTTGTACAATAAATAGATTGGATACTTTCTGTTTAACTATATAAAATGTTACCGTACAGTTTATTGGCTGAATGCGGTAGTGGCGCAGTGCCATACATATAAATTAAAAAAAAAAGACATATATCCTTTATGACAGTTATTATAACACAGACACAAAAATGTTTTCATGACCATGTACAGCTATTTTACAAGAAATTCTAACTGCAACCGCCAGTCGTTGACCGCGCTCCATATTACATGAATTTTATTTTCATTGTATAACCACGTATAACGGACTTCAGTCTGCACCATTCACTACATTTAATCTACACATTCTAATCTTCCACTCATCTAACGAGAGACATCTGTTCAAACAATATTAGATATTGCTGGACCAATAACTCAAAGTATTGCATATTTAATTACAAATTCTTTATGGCGAACACAGGTGATTTAAATCGTTACAATCGCACTAACATTATAAGCCCGAAGGTTTATGAGTGAGTGAGTGTGAAATGTTTATTACTTCTTCACACTGTAACGACTCAACGTATTTGAGTGAAATTTATAAAGTAGATAGCTTACATCCTGGCTTAATATAATAATGTGATACGCAGGATATGGGAAAGAGGCGTGACTGTATGTATGTATGTATGTAATATGTACCATGGTCTCTCCTACCCTTATGGGATATCCGTGTGAGTGTATGTATGTATGTATGTACGTAGAATATTTTTTATCCCAGAAATGCGTACCGGAGGGACTATAGTTCAATTTTATTATATAGGTACCATTTTAAACACGGAGAAAGTCGCGCGCAGAAACTCTTATAACATAAATTAGTAGAGCTTCGTTTTTCTAAATTAACGTGCAAATTTATACGTTAATTAAATGACAGAACAGTTAAATATTATTAGAATATAAATATCACTAGATTCATTATACCTATTAACTATATATTTTTTATAGTTCCTTGTCTGATTGTTGCATAATTAAAATCTCTCACGAAGCTTATCATTAGCTTTATTAAATGCCTTTGGAAATAATAATGATTTTATATTAAACTTTACTACTAGAATAGTTTCAATAATAACTTATTTGGACAGACGGATTATCATATAATCAAACGGTGTTTAAGAGAAGGTTATTACTAATTATACAATCTACTTAAGGGCGTTTAAATAAAATTGATAGTTACAATCAACGTTGACGAATATCCGGATATTTCCTATACTATTACAAGTATAGACTAGCTGTTGCCCACAGATTCGCTTGCGTGTTTAGTCTCTTTTTTAATCTTCAATTTTAATTATCGTAATACCTCTTTGTAGTGTTCCCCCTTTGTGGCTAAAATTACCAAGCTAATTCACCCTCTTTGGGGTAAAATTTTGAAAACCACCGATATTCGTGTACATTTATTTCTAACCAGAAGCACGTATATGACATTTCGTCTTTCTTCTTTCAAATTGTAGTGACTAACTTCCCATATAAAATTACAACCCCTAGTTCATCCACTTAGCATAAGCAAGCTGAAGTGGCAGAGGGCAGGCCACAGCGCGAAGATCAGATGGCCGATGGGGCAAAAAAGTCCTTGAATGGAGCCACGTACTAACAAGCGCAGTGTTGGACGGCCACCTACGAAATGAACCGAAGACCAGGTGAGGATCGCTGGATGCAGGTGGCTATGGACCGGTCACGCTGGAATTCGATTGGAGAGACCTATGTTCAGCAGTGGACAACTACGGGCTGAAATGATGATGATGATGAATTTACCCACTTAGAGGTAACTATTTGAAAAACGCCGTTAAATGTACAGGTATGTGTGCAATTATTTCTAACCAGAAGTAGGTATACGTGATCACACGGCTTCGGCAATACGGGCTAGAGAAGATCACTCGGGGGGGTTTTAGTGAATGCAAGCCCTATATAAGGTATATAATAATAATATTATATACCTTATATAGGTATAATAATAAAAATACCCTATATAACCTCTCTGAGGTATGCGGCAGGCATTTCCCCCCGGTTAAAATAGAAGGTATATGAAATTTCGTGCTTCTTACTATGAAAATGATGGACTTCCATACTGTTCTTCTCTTATTTTATCCCTTTAGCGGTGAAATTTCCAAAATTCTTTTCTTAGTGGATGCTCACAACATAAAAGCCATCAACTGCTAAAATTTCAATTTCAAACTCCAGCGGTTTACATTCTGCGTTTGATGAATCAGTCAATCAGCCAGTACAAGTAATTATATATGTATAGATTAAAAAAATACATTGGTGGTCTGGTGGCGCCAGACACGACTTGCTATCAGAAAGGTCGTGGGTTCGACCTTATTTCTAATTCAAAGTATGGTATATAAATGTAGACACCAATGTACTCAACGGAGAAGGAAAACTTCGTGAGGAAACCTGCACTTCCGCGTGGGTGTGTGAAGTCTGCCAACCCACAAACCGATCCGACGTAATTTCTCCCTTGATGAGGGGAGGTTCGTATACATACATACAGTCACGCCTTTTTCACTGATTCACCGGCGGGGAATCGAACCTCGATCTCCCGCGTGATTGGCGCGGTGGCGGTGATACTGACCACTGTACGGGGAAGGCAGAGACCACTTTCCATTTGCTATGATTATTCAATGTAAAAAAGTGGCTATCCATGGCCCATTTTTTGTCCCCGCGGGAAACAAGACGTGTCGGGTGGCGAACCACGACGCTGCCATTTTATAAGGTTCAAAAGTGTTAAAGTTTCTCAATGCGTTCCAACGGAAAGAGAATGAGGTAGGAAAGGTGTCTTGAGAAAGGAATGACTTTGGGGGAACGACTATAGGATATAGGATACTACTATCTCGGAAGGAATAAGAAGAGACAGCAGTAGCTCGGAGGGCCGGGGTCGCGTACCCGTATACTTACGTCTGTTTGCCGGACAGGATAAAAAATTAAGTACTCCCTGCATGGGCGTACCCAGGTTCTGAGCCAGGGGGGGGGCAATTCAGATTTTTTATAAGCACCTAGTCAAATAAACATAAATTAAAATAGGTAATTT
>WUAW01008857.1:178-13267 GCA_017165845.1 Thaumetopoea pityocampa
GTACAAAAGAATTACATTTATAGTTATAACTTAAATATTAGTATTTATCAATTATACCTATTTGGAATATTCTCCCTCACATGTTAATATCTGTATAACCTTTACTAAATATATATAGGTACTAGCTTTTGACCGCGTGTTTGTCTGTTTTCTGCAACGTAATAAATCCCGAAACAATCATAGATTTATACAAAAATTTATATAAAAAAAACCAATAACCACTTTTATTTGACCTCTCGTACCTTAGCGGCGGCTACTAAAACAGGGATCAAAGTGTATCTTCAATTCTACTGGACCGATTTTGATGAAACATACCGTATTATTTAAGTCAGAATAGTACCTTTAAGATTATAATAGTTTAATCAAAATCTACTCGCTGGTTTTTACGTAAAGCCCGAACAAACAAACAAACAAACATCGACAGATTCGGTTTCAGAAGCCCTTAATTAGTCGATCTGAGAAGTTTGTTTTTAATATATTTATTATATATAATATATTTATTATAAATATTATATATTTATAACAAATATATTATATTTATAATATAATATATTTATTATAAATATTAATTATTAAATATTAAATCATAAATATGATTTTTAAAAATTTGACATTTCTTAATTTTATATATATAATTTTATGTATAAATAGATGCCACGCATCTCCTCTTGAAGCACATATTTTAATCTGTAACCAAGGCCCATGGACAAATTGCCTGTAAGTGTTAATCTATACATATATATATCGATATTATTACAAGATTGTTATGTCGAATTTTGTATGTCAAAAATATAAAAAAAACTACTTAGATCGCCTAATTAAGGGCTTATAAAACCTAATCCGACGATGTTTGTTTATTTGTTTGAGCGTCACACAAAAACCAGCGGGTAGATTTTGGACAAACTGTTTCAGTTTTAAACGTTGAGAAAAAGTGTTCCTTAACTCTTTTCCTGAAAAAACTCCGGGAGGAGCAATTAAACAGATTATTAAATAGATTTGAAAATTGTGCCCAAAACCCATGAATAAAGTCACCGGACGCCGCACCGTCTACGACACCCGGCGCCGTGGAGCGGCGCCCCAGCCCCCCGGGGCGCACCGCCCAGCCCCCCAACTTGTTCGTTGTAAACTCGCCGATTGCGTTAACGCACATTAAATGTGAACAGGCCGGTAATCACGGCAACACTTTAAAACGCCATACCACCGATAATTATCCAATAAATGTTGACCCGCTGCGCCGCTCACAGCGTCTCCTATTCATTGGCAAAAATTACGCGCCGCGCGGAGAGAGGGGGGTCATTTTAAAATGGCCGTAGGGTAAGCTCCCCCGTTGTTGGCTACCCTATTAAGTGATGGGTAATTTAGGAATACATAAAGTACATAATAGGGCCCTTAACTTGAACTTAATGAGGTGAAAACGGGTCCGCTGGCCCTGCTGTCGGCGCGCTAATGTCCTCTCAATCGGTTGACGCGCCGAATGTGGAGCGGGCGCTCGGATCTAAACTCGATACTCGACTCGATAGTGATGTGCGACAGCGCATGCGGTCCAGCGCGCTCGGCAGTGTCCATTACATCAATGAAATGGCACGGCGCTAGCGACGGAGCGTCACGCGCCTACCCGCACGGACCTGAGCATCTCGACAATTACTTTTGAAATATTTGCACTACGAATTTGTCAAATATAGCGAATATGAATTTAATGTCAGAACCTGTGTACAGCCTATATTATAGAAAATAAAACATTCGTTATATAATAAAACACTTCTTTTCACCTGCTACGATCGTTCAATCTAGTAAAGTGGCTATCCGCAGCCCACATTTCTCCCCCGCGGGTAACAAGACGTGTCAGATGGCGAACCAAGACGCCGCCATTTTATACGGTTCAAAAGTGTTAAACTTCCTCATTGCTTTCCCACGGCTTAGTGGAGAGGGAAGAAAAGAGTGAGGTAGGAATGGTGTATTGAGCAAGGAATATGGAATGTAGAAAAAGGATTATAGAATATAGGATACTACTATCTCGGAAGGAGTAGAAAGAGACAGTAGTAGCTTGAGGACCCGGAGCCGCTTACCCGTGTACTTAAGTTATAATCTTTATTATTATTAATAAGTAAAACGTCTGTAAGTTGAGTGTAAAATGATTCATAAATATTTTCTTTTACATTGTTCAATGACCCACGCGTCCTTAAACTAATTTTTACTAATTATATCATTTTAATACTTGGGTATTATGTTTTAATTATCTCTGACTGCACCTCGGCGATGTCTGCGTTACGCTACGTTCGAATCTGGCGAACATTACAATTGTGGGAGCGCCGAACCCTTCTGAAGATCACAATGAGCAGCCGGCAGCAGCTGTCGGCGTGCTGTGTCGCGGCCCGGTGCCATAGGTAATTTGATTAGTCGCGTATTTATCAACCGAGAGCCATCTCCGTGGAAAAATGTCACCCATTCGGGAACACCCGCGCGCGGCCCGCGGCGCCCCGCTCAGCGCCGCGGACGACCGCTCATGAGCCGCTAATGTTATCTTCACGGGGAATAAGACGTCATACAAAACATTCAGCCATATTACACTTACCGCGGAGACTACATCTATAATACAATATTGTCTCTATTCACATACGTATAAGGTTTAAATTTATTATTGTATTGATATGTATTGTATAATTTATTATTGTATTGTGCTGTATTGATATGTTTTTTGCATGTTTCTGTTATAATACACGTACTATATATCAAACGCCGCGAGGACGACGCGTCGTTTGTTGACAAAAACATTTTTTGCGCGCGGCTCCAAGCACGCGTTGAGAATTGACTCGATCACAGTGAATTTAAAGATCCTTTAGATTATCGCGTCGCGTCGCGGAGAACGTTTATGGGGCTCACGGCTCCGTGGCTCTATTTGATCTATACCATTATACAATTTTAAAACGCCATTGTTCGTACATTAAAGATATTTCAAAAAAATATAACACAGATCGACTTGTTAAGGGCTTTTGAAACGAAAATCATCTTTTTATTCTTTGCGTTAATCTGTTTGTTTGTTCAAGCACACACGGAGACCAGCGGGTGTACGTTAGTCGCGCTGGTGCACTCTTAAAAGTACTATTCGAACTTAAATACTGCAGATATTTCATCGAAATGTTTCAAAAGTAGGACTGAAGGTACAGCCTGATCCCCATTTCAGTAGCCACCATTATTGTACGAGAGCTCAATTAAAAATGGTTATTTGACTTTTTTTTTGTAAATTTGTTATATAATTATTTCGGAATTTTCATTTTTTTGCATACATGTATAGAGTCACGCGTTTTTCCGTGGCTCTTCGGCGGGGAATCGAACCCCGGTCTTCAGCATGATCGGTGGGGATACAGAACATTATACTACCGAAGAGTTGGGGTAGGCAGATACCACTTCTTTCTACTTGCTACGATCGTCTAATGTAGAAAAGTGGCTATGAGTGGCCCACTTTTCGTTCTCGCGGGCAACGAGACGTGGTGAACCGCGGCGCCGCCATTTTACAAGGTTCAAAAGTGTTAATGTTCCTCATTACGTTCCCATAAAAGCAGCCATAAGCTTAGTAGACAGAAAAGAAAAGAGGATGAGATAGGAAAGATGTATTGAGCAAGGAATATGGAGTTTGGAAAAGAACTATAGGATATAGTCCTTATATACTAGTCCCTCGGAAGGAGTAAGAAGAGACAGCAGTGGCTCGGGAGCCGGGGTCGCTTAAGTAGCCGACCGTATGCCCAGGTCTATTTGCCGGACACACTAGAAGATTAAGTACTCCCTTATTATTATCCACCCATCTATATCTGTCTGTCTTCTATCTATCTTACTATTATAAAATTGTCAAAAGTCAAATTTTCAAAAATTAAAGATATTTAAAAACAAACTACTCAGATTAACTAATTAAGGGCTTCTGATACCGAATCGGTCGATGTTTGTTTGTTTGTTTGGGCTTCACGCAAAAACCAGCGGGTAGATTTTGATTAAACTGTTACAGTCTTAAAGGTACTATTCCGACTTAATTAATGCGGTATGTTTTACCAAAATCGCTCTAGTAGAATTGAAAATATAGCTTGATCCCAGTTTTAATAGCCGCCGCTTAGGTACGAGAGGTCAAGTGAAAGTGGTTCTTGGACGTTTTATATAAATCTGTGATTGTGTCGGGATTTCCCATGTAGCGGAAAACCAACATTCACGCGGGCGGAGCCGCGGGCAGAATCAAGTCTTTTCATAAAAATAAAAAATAATGACCACTTTAATAAACATCTTCTGCGTCAAGGCGAACTTCAAAACCCATTTGTGACTATAGAATAGATGTAACATTTTGTTCCGCGTGGGAATTGAACCCACGGCAATCAGCGCAATGGCGGCGCCGATGTGACCTTCGATAAATGTGTGATTCTTATTTTAGACAAAGCCACGCATTGATACTCGCTACGAGTATCAATGCGTGGCTTTATCTACATAAATATGTACACAGCATAACACGCGATATTCCGGTAAGGGGTGGTCAGAGAAGTTCGGAATGATTTACGATACTACAACGACCAAATTTCATAAAACAATTACAAAACATCCGTGTAGTCTGAGGTGAGAGTGTCGCGTTTAGAATTATAAATTGCGTGATTAATATTATTTTTAAGACAAAACCACTGGCTAAGGGTCTCTGACGAGAGCTGGAGATCACTCACCGGGCCACGAGATCTGTCTTTCCCTACGAGATAGGGTCATAAGCGAGGACATCACTAGGAGAATCAGAGATATCGATACAGCTCAAGGGGTTGCGAAGATGAAGCGGACACAGGCGAGTTGTATAACTCGCAATATCGAGAGACTTCGGCGCTCCCAAGGGTAGGAGGGGCGACCCCGAACCGGAAACCGTGGTGGGGGCGACCCCCGACCCTCGGTGATCTAATTATGATTGCCGGCAACCGGTGGACGCAGGCGGCTCAAAGCCATGGGGTGAGGCGGTCATTAGAGGGGCCTAAGTGCATCGGTGGACACAATCACTCGTGTCCGCGGAGATTTAATCAGAGTCGAGCCTATCCCGAGGTTGTCTGTAACGGATCAGATCATGCGAGAGAATCGCCTAATGTACAGATAATTTATCTGTCTTAACTACTATTAAAAAATTGTTAAATGTCAAATTTTGTAAATCAAAGATATTTGAAAAAGAAACTAATCAGTTCGAACGTATTAAGGGTTTCTGAAACCAAATCTGTCGATGTTTGTTTGTTTGTTCGAACTTCACGCAGAAATCAGCGGGTAGATTGGTCAAAGTATTACAGTCTTAAAGGTACTTACTATTCAACTAAAATACTGCGGCATGTTTCATCGTAATCGGTCCAGTAAAAATGAGATAGTATATAAAATCGTATAATATATATCGTATCGTGTATAGAAAAAATACTAAATTTAGTCTACTTATTACCTTACAGTCAAATAAAACCATTAATTAACCTGTATCTTTAACTTATTGGACCGATTTTGATGAAACGTGCCGCAGTATTTAAGTCGGAATAGTACTGTGGCGACACACTTATAACGCTGATTTGTTTTAGTGCGTATTTCAACCTAGTGGTGGTTAGACCTGCGTGTGCGCCGCCCGCATAACTTATATTTTACAATCACGATCTGTGTATTTAATTTTATCTAAATAATATATACATGTGTGGAAAGTGAAGTGTTTATTTATTTATATCTATACTGGACATCCCCACAGTACCTTTAAGATTGTAACAGTTTAACCAAAATTTACCCGCTGAAAACATTACATAGAGATATTTTTTTTTGAACTGGAATTGTTAACTTTAAACTTTCGGCTAAAAACGGAAAATGAATCACATTGTTAGGCATCGAATTGCTATAAAAGTATTTTTTCTACAAAAAGTATTTTATAATATTCATTCATCCCCAGTCCATATGGTCCTCACTACAGGGGCGCGGACCTCCCCTGATCAGGAGGGGGATTAGGCCGTAGTCTACCGCGCTGGCCTAGTGCGGGTTTGTAGACTTCACACACCCATGCGGGCACGCAGGTTTCCTCACGAAGTTTTCCTTCTCCGTTAAGTATTAGTAATGTTCATTACTAATAATAATTAACTATCCAATTCCTCGCAGCGTGCGCTTCTCTATATCTAAATTACATGACAGAGAGTCACCGCCCGCGTTTGTCTGTTTAATTTAAAATGCACGTTCTTAACACTTATTCATTTTGCCAAAAACAAACAAATTTTTAAAGCTACCAGTATAAAGGTAAGAGATAACATTATGTTGATGGGGTCTCTAGAAAAAACAGTGCTCTAGGTGTCCTCGCCTTGCAGACTGTTGAGAAACCTGGTGATGAGGGGTGTGCAGAGTATAGACCACACCGCGTTGTAGCGACCCATCACCGTCGTCACCAGCATCGATCCATCGACATTCGGGTCACCTCTCAAATTGAGAGGGGATAGAACCTAATGCGGGTTAGCAGACCAGTAGTTGGTACCTGAACATACACGGGGCGATTCGAACAAAAGAGGGACTTTTAAAAAATTTGGATATCACTATCTGAGTCACCCTGTATAGATAGTATTAATCTTATCTAATTAAACATACTAATTATAATTCACTTTAAATTTGGTTAAAACAAGTCGATTGGACATAAACACTTTGAGTACTTTTTAAATCGTCACGTTTGTAAACATGCGCGTGCGCCGCGGGCCCGCTCCAAATACATACCTACGGAGTAACACATCTTTTCACCGACAGCACGACACAGAGCATCGTTCAAACGGCAGCCCGGCTAATTACTGACCACTCGCTGGAGACTGAACCGCTGTCTGGTCGCGGGACCACACGCGGCGCGTGCGCGAGGTGCTAACGCGCAGCCGCCGCCGCGCCGCGCCATTCCGCGGGCAGCCCGAACAAACCGAGCGCCGTGATCTGTGTAAGTGGCGCCCGCGCTGTTACACATTTGAAATTGTTACGCGCTCTTTGTTCGAACAATATTTGTTAGGCGCGTAATGCGGCCAGACTGAGGTGAGCTGTCGGCGCGGCGCGCGCCCGCAGCGCGTGACGCACCTCACGGGTCCGGTGAGACTGGTTTATTTAAGTGCCGTAGTTAAGAGAAGACCTAATGGTTTTTTTAGGGGCGTTTGTTTTGGGGCCTTAAACACGACTCCTCTTAACAAGGTGGCGTTTATTTTGTCTGTTCAGGACGCGACGGCGCGAGCGCGGCAGTCGTTTCTATCAGCCGCGGGCCGCCATACTTTGCAGTTCACGCGTGCGCTTTAGGAATTGCCCACACGAGCGTGGCGATCACATAATGTTGTGGAACGAGCTAAGTATTATTTAACAGTTTAATTTAAACGTGAATTTTATTTTTCAGGTTTATCTAAATCATTGATACCCAGTGGTCTATAATGACCCCTAGGGGTCGACGACGACCTGCAAGGGGTCCACGCCAACTGTCTAAACACATTTGAAGTTAATAAACTTATATTAACTACGCTTTGGAGGTCAAATAAATGGTAATTATTGTGATAACTTTATTTTCAAGATTGACATTGGCAATTGTCATTTCCATATTTCAAATTAAAAATTGCAATCATCCGGTACCTACTATAATAAACTCAAATACCGAAACGCGAACAGTAATAAATTGACACAAACGAAGGCGAATGTTGCCACCCCAAAAAAATAATAACGGCGCAATAATTCCGTTTATACTTCCCCCCGCGAGTTTATTATTCGCATTTATCATTGTAAAGCCGGCAATGTGCATTAACGATGTATATATTAGTCGTTCACTATAATTATATCTATTAACAAAAGTGTTGGATTTGTGTCATTGACCAAACTTCAGCTAATTAATGATATTTCGATATTATCCGTAAAACGAATCTAAGGTATAGTATTTTTATTAAAATTATTAAAAAAAGAAATCAGCACCTGTTTATTCACCTCTGTATCGAATACAAAACTAACTACCTACTGCATACATATATATAAAAAAATATGATGAGGTGCCCGCGAAAAAAAAGCACTGTAAAAACAGCTATGTAAAAAACAGCTATATAAAAACAGCAGTGTAAAAAACAGCAGTGTATAAAACAGCAGTGTAAAAAACAGCAATGTAAAAAACAGCAGTATAAAAATAGCAGTGTAAAAAACAGAAGTGTAAAAACAGCAGTGTAAAAACAGTTATGTAAAAAACAGCAGTGTAAAAATAGCCATGTAAAAACAGCAGTGTAAAAAACAGCAGTGTAAAAAACAGCTATGTAAAAAACAGCTATGTAAAAAACAGCAGTGATAAAACAGCAGTGTAAACAGCAGTAAAAACAGCAGTGTAAAACAGCAGTGTAAATACAGCAGTGTAAAAACATCAGTGTAAAAAAACAGCAGTGTAAAAAACAGCAGTGTAAAGACAGCCATTTGAACATACCAATAAGCTAAATTAGAAAAACTATATGTTAATTTCAACTAACCCACGTCATTCAAGTGGCACAGATAAAAGATATTGCCCAGTCGATGTGTGGTAATCTTAGGATTAAAGTCAAAACTCCCAAGAAGTGATGAAATGTGGTAAATCAGCATTTTGTTGCTAAATTAACGAAATAAATAACACGCATACGGATGAAGGACACGTATCCACGGCTAAGAACACATATTAAAACAAAATGAATTACAGGAGCTATTCCACCCCAAAGTTTATGACACTTTCGCAACGGATATTGACGGGATCGTACACATCGATCAAACACCATAAAATAAGAAAGAACTTCAGTTTGACATATTGTTGCTAATTCTGCTGTAACAGAACTTAACTAAATTTAGTCCCTCCCTATGTGTTCAAGTTTGTTAAAAAGTCAATAGATGGAGCCTCTGTCGATTTAAATCGCGATATGGTTTTGCACATTTTAAATATAAAAATAAATCGTAACGGTCACTTCGATTTTGATCTTTGTCTCAATTAGTGTTTCATACTAGAAAACATTTCATTAATTCGCTCCTCCAATAGAATACTCACGTAATTGCAAAAAAGTTAAAATTTTATTTTTTCTTTAATTTGGATGATTTGTTATTTCGAGATTTCTTTCGAGAATGCTCAAATTATTAATAATAATCTATAAATAAATTATGAAAAATCATGACAATTGGTATAATTTACAAAATGGCTATAATCCAATTTTAAACTGAAACGCTTTTTCTGATAAATTTCAAAAATGTAATTACGTCATTGTTCTATTGGATGAGCGAATTGTTTTCAGTTTAGTTTGTTTGAGATCCCGTACGAGTTTTGTACACTATCTTTTTCTAATGTCAAACGCCAAAACGAGATGGCAAACATTTATAGTGAGTACCGACCTATATTTCTGTTAAACAGTTCAAAAAAATGTTGCGTTTTGCGTATCTTTAGTACGTGTGTTCCGAGATCGCGTCTAATTCTTTTAATTTTGACGTGTCTAAACGATCTCTTTGCTCATTAAACGATCGTAGCAGGTGGAAAGAAGTGGTCTCTGCCTACCCCAATGACCCCTGATGGGATATTGAAGTGAGTGTATGTATGTATGTGTCTACATAAACGAAACTGATAGCACCAAAATTATAGCTATCTCGTTTTGGCGTTCGGAATACATGGTTCGTGAAGCATGTTTTACAGATTCATCATCTTCATCATACCAGCCGAGACAAGGCCACCGCTGGTCACAGGCCACCTCTAATGATCGCCACACTGAGCGGTTCAGTCCCCCTAGCCAAGTTGACTATCTGCAATCGTTAACGCTAATAGAAATGAAAAAGATGTATTGGAATGACATTTCTGATCGATAAGTCACGGGTGACTTGGCGATTAGAAATGTCATCGAATATTTTTTATTTCTATTAGCGTTAACGATTGTAGAAAACCGACTTGTTTAGGGGGCTGAGTCTCCCGCATTCAATGTTTGTTAGTGATCTTTATCATGTTATTGATCCATTGAAAGAGAGAAGGTGCCTGCGTCAGGAGTGAGAGGGGAGGCTGCACGTCGTCATCGTACGCTGTTTGATGCTTAAATTAAAGGCCACAGACTGCGCGTGAACTGATTGTTTGGTACGTACAAATCATGTTCTAGTGTGGAGGTGTTTAAACACTATTATATATGTTGACTAGTTCAAATATGGTTATTATGTACATACGTACATGCAATCACGTCTTTGTCTCTAGTTTTCCGGCAGGGAATCGAACCTCGGTCTCC
Organism: Thaumetopoea pityocampa; assembly: GCA_017165845.1. Classification (NCBI taxonomy): domain Eukaryota; kingdom Metazoa; phylum Arthropoda; class Insecta; order Lepidoptera; family Notodontidae; genus Thaumetopoea; species Thaumetopoea pityocampa. The sequence goes on from WUAW01008857.1 coordinate 10,396, forward strand.
CGCGTAACAGGCGCTGATATACTAGTATAGTGGTCCACTTTTCGCACCGGCGGGCAACGAGACGTGTCGGGTGGCGAACAAAACGCTTTCATTTTATAAGTTTCAGAAGTGTTAAAGTTGCTCAGAGCGTCCGCGCGGATAGTCCCGTATCGCGTACATCCAATCATTACACACACCGGAGGCCGCTGGTCGCGCTGCGCTCGCGGTCGGAGGGCGCCGCCCTCTGGCTCGTGTGGCACCGTACGCGCGTAACGCGTAACCGTGGCGTTTTACATGTCGCCGCCGCACCCACTGTGCTCGAAGAAGTTCAACTTCAAAAAAACATAAATATCTCAGTTCAAATTCCTAAATTTAAACGCCGGTTAATTTTTGCGTAATCTTTTTTATGTTCATTTGTGCGTCGTAACACTGAAGGTTGCTGACTGACTGATGGCCCACAACGCACCTTGAACCAACCGGACCATCGCAGGGAACCGGACCAGAGCACCGCGCCACGGCGCGCGGGGGGGCAGCCCCGCCCAGGGGTGCACCGACATAAGGGACAGCAGTGTTGTCCTATAACTGTATCACTATCCACTACGACGTGTAAGACGCGCAACAAGCGTGCATATTACGGCAAATCCCTCCTTTTGAAGAGAGAGCCCGCGTCCAGCGGTGGACTTCTACAGGCTGGTGAAGAAGAAGAAGAAAAGAAAACAAGAAGAAAAAGAAGGCAGCTATTGCGGGCAATCGCATAATAGGTCTGTAATTCAGATACAACAAGTTTGTCGAGAGAATTTCACTATCATCAACTGATGGAGGAGTAGGGTTACTATCATGGCGACTACGATTTGGAAACTCACCGGACTCCTCTCTCACTCTCTCTCTCTCTCTCTACCTGAATCGACTTCCTGTTAAACCATCAGTTCTACCTCAAATAAGCCAGTGCAATTACTGAAAACCGTCCACCTTGTGCCTCGACAAACAAGTCACCGACTGAAAACTCATTTCGCGCGGGGGAGGCAGTCTCTCCCCACACCCTCACTGTCCCCATGCCCTCCACCTTTTAATAAAAAAAGAAGAGATCTCTCATCGCGGCTAAATTGTGCCCGCCACTCGGGAATATGAAAGTCGTTATTTAAAACGATCGCCCATTTCGCGTATTATTCGGTGTAAATGTGAGCGCAGCCGCCGCCGTGCCTCCGCGGGCCGACCCGCGTGTCACCGGGCAGGCAGTCCCCGGGTGAATATATTTCTGAAATTGCGACCTTAATTAAGAATTTCTTAAACTTACTGAACCGCCGGCGTGGTTTCATTTATGAGATCCGAAGCCTCACCGTCCCGGGGACTCACACTCAATGTTATGATTGGAAAAACTGTATTTCCTCTCCTTAACACATCAGCGAAGCGATAGACTGGCGTGATTTTTGGGTGGATATAGGTACATATAGGTAGGTTCGGTCACGTAACGCGCCGGCCCAGAGACTACCTCGGTAGGAGATGCCTCGATGTGGCTGTCCTTGGAGCACGGTCTCGGGGCCGCCCTAAGAAGCGCTTGCTGGATGTTGTGACCAAGGACATGGAAGCCAATGGACTTACGATTGAGGATATCAAAGACCGAGCAAAGTGGAGGAAACTTAGAAGGAAGGCGGACCCTGGCAACGGAAGCCGGGATTAATAACGACAAGAAGAAGAAGATAAGGTACATATGGGTAGGCATGTGACAGTCTGTCAACACCCTTCATACATACCGCCGCTGGGCCGGTGAAATTTAACAGCACTAGGCTCTTAAATTTTACTCTAACTCTTAACATACCTACATAAATACAGTCACGCTTTTTTCCCTGGCTCTCCAGCGGGGAATCGAACCTCGATCTCCCGCGAGATCGGCGAAGATCCTACTGATCACTACACTATCGAAGAGTTCGGGTCGGCGCCGACCGCTTTTTTCCACTTGCTAAGGTTGCCATCTTTAAGACTGTAACAGTTTGACCAAAATGTATATATTGCTTTTTGCATGAAACTCGCACAAACAAACGAGCAGACATTGCGGATTTGATTTCAGAAGTACTTAATTAGTCGGAGTGAGCAGTCTTTTTTAATATGTTTTATTTACAAAATTTGTCATTTAACAATTTTATAATTGTAAAACATACAGTTCTGTGTTGGTAGAGACAGCCCGCCTCCACGCGCTAAGCACGTCATCAATTTAACACTGTTTCAATTGAGCCCAACGCTAGTCTCTGGCGCTATTAAATCGCATTAATTGGGGGGTGGCAGGGTGCTCGCGACCCCCTCCCCCACGCGTGAAACCGACCCCGCGCACACGGAATAGGGTTCAATTTTTTGAGAGAAATTTTAGGGACAGATCGTCTTTTGTTAATGTTTGCCCGTCGACGCCGCCGGCGCGGCGCGCCGCGGCGAATGCAGCCCTGGGCCGTGGCAGTAAGGTTCAGTTTCGAGCGGCGGGCGCGCGCGAGAGGAAATCTTCCCGTCGATGCACAAAGAGATGGCAGATACCGGCGTAATGCGATTAACCGTGAGCGGCGCGGCGCTAACGACGCGCGCGGGGTTTTTCTGTCGAGTGCCCCGCGTGAGACCCGCCGCTGCGGGTGACGACAGCGTTTTTTCGGTTCATTTAATGTCGCCGATTGATTCACTTAGAATCGTCGTCAGAGGACTGTAACGTGGCGCGCAGAGGTGCTGGAGCGGCGACCACGAACCGAAAAGCGTACTGCGGGTCGACCCCCGACCAGGGGGACCGGCGACCTGGCGGGTCACAGCCGCTCGGTGTGGCGATCATCGGATGAGGCCTATCCCCATCAGCGGGCTGGTATAGTGATGATTTCCTTTTTTCACCCATAAATATATCGACGTGATTATTTGTATATAG
>WUAW01008864.1:16354-33711 GCA_017165845.1 Thaumetopoea pityocampa
AACGATCATTTTATAATCTAACGCAATCACTTTTTTCGGTGACGATATTGTCGATGAACCACGATTATAATCGTCACCTAAATATGTCGTCAAGTTTTGGCGCCAACCCGACTGACCTCAGATTACAAAACAAAGGTTTTGTTTTGTAATCTGAGCGACCGACGCATTAACTATAATAATATAATTTGTTTTAATGTTTTATATCGCTTTACTGTAATGTCTGATATAAATTTGGTGTTATTTTGTTGGTCAATTGTCAATAATCGTGAAATATATTGAAAAATTGAAATAAAAGTGTGACTGACTTGCGGGAATTTTGTCTGGCCAAAGTGGTATCCTCGGATTAACTTCAAAACTCCCAAAAATTAATAAAATGTGACACACCAATATTTCATTGTAAACTTTAAAAATATTATATAACTTCAAAAATATACATATACACTCGAAACTTGCAAAAATGGCGCCAATTCGCACCAGATTGTCACTATGAAAAATAGATGAAGAAATATGTCATCAATTTGTAACACAAAGATATTTTCAACAAACATATTTAATGTTTAATCAAATTAATAACCTAACAAATGTTTGTTGTGTTTCAATGAAATAACAAGGAGGATAAACACAAATTAATTATGAGTAAAGGCGTTGGCACACTGATGTGCGTTTGACACGCAATAATTATTTCCCAAGGGATTCTCGCACAACAACCGCACTGGGGTTTGCACGAATATAAAGCGACTAGCTTTTGTTCGCCGCTCCACCTGCATGAATATTGATTTTCCGCTACATGGGAACTTCCGAAACAATCGTAGTATAGCGAGATAGTTTATTATGTCGTTGATGATGACGTCATCAATTATGTGGTCGAAGTGTAGCAGGAGTGGCATTATCGGTAAAGGGAAGATCTTCCGACCACACGGGTGTTAGTCTGGCGGGGCGTGCCACTGCCCCGACGCGCGACGGGTAGATGTCGGGACGTTGTATAGGTATACGCTAAGTCGCTATTAAACTTCATGCGCGTGATTCAGACTTCTAAGGTTGAGGATGATTGATACCAATGTATGGGATATTAAAGAATGAAAATACAGTCGATGGCCGACTTCTTCCGCACTAAAGAAAAACTATTATAGTAAATAATTTACACGTGTATTTCGTACATTGCTCCCTAAACTAAATATTTAAATGTGAAATTGTATTAATAAATAGATGATTTTTTTTTTCAGCTGAACATGCATGGTTAAATTTTAACGTACAGTTTATAGCAAAATATATTCAAAAGACTATCGGGGCCGACGCCAATAAAAAACTAAAACTGGATACTTATATTCAAAAATATAAAAATTATCTCGTTGATTTAAACAAATATATACATGCACTATTATTGCGCCATCTCATAGTGTCACTTATAAATATCCAATTCTGGAAAACAATTTTAGAGGACAGACTAATGAATGCTCTTATTTTTAAGACAACGCTCCTTATATTTTGTTACATAAGTATATAAAATTTCAACTATGAAATTGTTCGAAATAATCTCCATTTAAAAAAACATCTAAGTATAAAGTTTTTTTTTAATTCACTGTCACTTGCAGTCAGGAACTGAACCACGTGTTACTCATTTAAAATTGAATTTTTTCGGTGTGAAATGGCAGAATCATTTCAATAAATCATATTATATTTATGTATTCATGTATTATATTTCACTTTTATTGTATTATTCTATTTTGTATTTTTATTTTGTATTTATGTATCTCTGTCAACATCTACCTATTATAGTATTATATAACCTATATTTTACATCAGATACTTCACCTGCCGTATGTAATGTCAGCACCATTTACTAAGTCGACTGGTAGAAATGCCTCAGGCATTAAGTCCGCTCATATGCCATTAATGTATGGAGGTTAAATAAATAAATAAAGTTTTAGTATTTATCAAAATTGGGCCCGAAATTCCTTTGAGCATTTTTCGCTATTGCTTCGGATTTAACGATCCATGCCTAGTTGATAAATTCACATGTATATAACACAAACTCCAAATCTTCCACATTTAATGCATAATACTCGTACGTATTGCGGTCCCCAAAAGAATCATGAAGATTACGGCAAATTTCCTCTTTTATAGAAGAGGCATTAGAGCTGAGAATAATAATAAATAAATTTTAAGTATCGAAAAATCAACATGTTCTGAATTCGACTTTACCATGTTAATGGGAAGGAAAAACTAATATTAATCACTGCTGGTTAATCCAATACACTTACGGCATTCAACTATTGAGGATAACTGGATATTACATATAGACTACTATATGTATCTATCTATACTATGTATTATAAAATTGTTAAAATTTTCAAAAATCAATAATATTTAATAACATACTACTCAGATCGACTAATTGAGGGCTTCTGAAACCGAATCCGTCGATGTTTGTTTGTTTATGTGTTTGCTTGTTCGGGCTTCACGCAAAAGCCAGTGCGTAGATTTTGGTTAAGCTGTTACAGTCTTAAAGGTACTATTCCGAGTTAAATAATGAGGCTTATTTCATCAAAATCGGTCCAATAGAATTGAAGGTACAGCTTGATCCCTGTTTTAGTAACCGCCGTTAATGTACGAGACGTCAAGTAAAAGTGTTTCTAAAACTTTTTATATAAATCTATGATTGTGTAGGGATTTCCCATGTACTGGAAAACCAACATTCACGCGGGCGGAGCCGCGGGCAAAAGCTAGTTCTATATACATATATTCAATATATGATATTATATCACGTCAATTCTACATTACACCTTTCCTACCTCACCCTCTTTCCTTTCCTCTTCACTAAGCCAGTGGCTGCCGCGACGATGACTGCATGGCTAGACCCAAGATGTTGGCTGGCCTTACCCAAGCCCACGAGGCTCTGTGTGGGTGGACCTGTTTTACCCTTGCTTTTCGTGGGAACGCAATGAGGAACTTTAACAATTTTGAACCTTATAAAAATGGCAGCGTCGTGGTTCACCACTCGACACGTCTCGTTTCCCGCAGGGGCGAAAAGTCGGCTACGGATAGCCACTTTGCTTATACATAGCTAGTAGAAAGAAATGGTCTCTGCCGACCCTAATTCTTCGGTAGTATATGGGTAGTATATGGGCAGTATCCCCGTTTACTGCAAAAAACTGGATTTTTTGTGTCTTACATGAATATTCAAAAATGATATAGAAATTTAAAAAAAATATTGTTACTCAGTTGTACACGACTATCGGTGAGTTTTTTTTTAATTGTAATAAGCTAGCACTTGACTACAATCCCACCTGATGGTAAGTGACGGTGTAGTCTTAGGTGGTAGAGCGCACTAGCCTAGTAGAAACCTGTTCACTGTTTTCTTGAAAACGTCCACATTGTAATCTGAGGGAAACACTGACGCCGGCAGACTATTCCAGTCCTTGGCCGTACTCATTAAGAACGAGAAAGCAAAAAGTTTAGTACGTTTTCAATGAATGTTGAAGTTTTGCGACTACCCTCACATTCCGAGTTGCAGATTTTGCAGTCTACCCAAATATTAGGAGAATCACAATGCCCGAACAATGATTATTCTGTGCTGTTCCTACTGATAAAGAGCCCTCGTTAGTCTAAAGACAACAAACACTTTATAGTCGCGTTGGTCGGCTCTTTACCGCGAGTATCTTATCGCAATAGGTCTTATCTTCTAACCATATACGCAAACTATACTTTCAGATAAAACGAAGTTTTATTATTCATATTATCCTGTTGTCGTATCTCAGAATGGGAGAATTGACCGTAGGAACAGAAGAGATGTAAATAATTAATAAGTGAACATCAAGAATACCCAGAGCATCTCCCGCGATCGGCCCATGAGACCAAGATTGGTCGTTTGAGTCATGAACAGCTGAGGGGTATTATTCATATAATCAAATATTTAACTATGCATTAGCAGTTTTTAATATTTATTTGTTTACACTTCATACATTATATATGTAAAGACGGGCTTAATACCACGGGCATTCTCTACCAGTCAACCTTTGGGTAGTTAGAGACAATGAAACAGACGCAAGGGCAAATGACATTTAAAGTAGATGAAAATACAATAAAGTAAATATACAAGTACTAGAGTCTTATCAGGGTCAGCGGGGCAAAGTATAAATGAATCCGTGAATCTTCAGTTACATATTTTAATACACACCCAAAATATTACATCATCCTTATTCTAACATTACTTCGGAGAGCTATCATTACTTAAACGGAACCACAGACAATATAAAGTTACAGACAACATATGGAATGTATGAGTTGCCCTCAATAAGACTGACACACGAATCGTGAGCCTAGAAAATTAGGGCAAATTCAAAAAAATGAGCAAATTAATACTTATTCATAATATAAAGTAAAAAAAATTGATAAAAAATAATATTCATAATTTTCCATTAATCTATGATATAAATTCAAGTATGGTCAGGGAGTACTTGCTCTTTTAGCCTGTCCGGCAAATAGACTTAAGTACACGGGTAAGCGACCCCGGGCCCCCGAGCTACTACTGTCTCTTCCTATTCGTTCTGAGATAGTAGTATCCTATATCCTATAGTCCTTATACCAAATTCCATATTCCTTGCTCAATACACCTGTCCTACCTCAACCACTTTCCTTTCTTTCCTTTTCGTGGGAACGCAATTAGGAACTTTAACGTTTTAGGGTCTTAAAAATGGCGGCGTCGTGGTTCGCTACCCGACATGTTTCGTTTCCCGCGAGGGCGAAAAGTGGCCTACTGATTGCCACTTTGCTCGTAGCAAGTGGAAAGAAGTGGTCTCTGCCCAATTCTTCGGTAGTATAGAGGTCAATATACCCGCCTGGTACACGGGAGACCGGGGTTCGATTCTCCGCCGAAGAGCCAGGGAAAAAAGCGTGAGTGTATGTATGTATAAATTCAAGTATCAATATGTATTTTCCTTACTGTATTCAGTAATACCGGAGCTGGATTGTTGTATTTGCCGCTGTTTTTCAGCCTCGTTGTTCGTGTGTCAGACTAACATATACATAAAAAATATATACTAATATATAATTTAATGTAATAAAGCAATATACAGCAAGGTAATTTTTAATGTTTAAATTAAAAGTAAGCAGATATATATTTTTTTGTTTTATTCGCCTCATCATACAGAATGTTTTATGAATAAAATAAAATTAGGAAAACCCCAAAAGAACAACCAGAAAATCGAAGAAATTTTAGGTGGTACGAAGTTTACCGGATAATATTACACATATTAAATGCAATTTAATGTGTAACTAACTTTTAACGGTACTTATAAGCGACTGATGCGAGAGTGCGAGGCGCGTGGTAGCTAGCGCAAATTGATCTATTGCTGTTTTAGTCACAGTGTGTACAGACACCACTACAAACGCAAAATGTCTCCAAGGTGATTTGTCTATATTACACATGTTTTATTAAAAGTGGTAGCCAACTTTGAATCACATATTTGTGGTACTTTACAACCAGACTGGGGACGGAACTAAAACAAGCGTCAACGATGGTAATTGTGCTGTAACAGAACTAAATTAAAACTCTCCCTATCTTTTTCTAATGCCAAACGCCAAAACGAGATAGCTACAATTTTGGTGCTATCAGTTTTGTTTAGACACGTCGACGTTAAGAAATTTAGACGCGATCTCGGAACATGCTGACTAAAGATACGCAAAAACGCAATACAACATTTTTTTTCTACCTTTTGATAGAAATGTAGGTTGGTACTCTCTAAAAATGTTTGCTATCTCGTTTTGACGACTGGCATTAGAAAAAGATAGGGAGGGTCTAAATTTAATTAGGTTATGTTACAGGAGAATTACTACCGATACGTATAAACCTTACTACTTCATCAGTACTCATCACACAATGCTGTGTAGAGCCGGTAGGATTACAGTATCATTCACCGTCGTCCTCTCATGCGTATCGCGGGTTTAGCTGAGTTATTCAACAGATAAAGTGCAGCAATGTTAAGGAAGGTCGGCCTGTGGTTGGAGAAGAGGACATCCAGAAGCCCCAGCTTAGGCCGTGAAGGCGTGCATCGTTCTATATACCGGTGTGAGCAATTAAAGCTCCTTGCTACAACAATACAGGAGCTAGCTGGCGGCTGTAGGGTAATTCACGCACACTGACACACGTACTATATATCATAGGAAATCTTTACTTATATTAGTAGTAAGTACTTTCATACTTTTATATGGTCTAGTGCAGAGGTTCCCAGACTTTTTTTTTCTCATAGACCACATTCAAAATTTAGCTGGTTCCGGTGGACCCCCTGCAGCTACATTTCTACCATATTCCCAAAACTCGACAAAAAATGTGAAGATTAGATCTAACTATGGAAATTTGCGCACAACAAAATTTGCCAACGTAGACCACGTCGAGTCTCCCGTGGACCCCTGGGGGTCCACCTGGACCACTTTGGGAACTAAGGGTCGAGTGCATTGATACCCAAAGTGGTTTCTATCGACCCCCAGGGCTCGTCGATGACGTGCAAGGGGTCCACGCCAACTATCAAAAACACATTTGGAGTTAATAAATATACAAAAATCTTTAAAGCGAAAAACATCACAAGTGGTCTACAAGACAAAAATGTTTGAGAAGCTCTGGTCTAGTGAATGTCGTTTCATGGTAGCTTTTGAGAAAATTACAAAACTTCAACAGGTAATGATAAATAATAATAATAGTGTGTTAGTGGTATAATGATGCTAGACACGGCTTACGATTGAAGGGTCGTGGGTTCGATCCCAGTCCTCTACCACGAAGTTTTCCTTCTCCGTTAAGTACACTGTAGACACCAATGTACTTAACGGAGAAGGAAAACTTCGTGAGGAAACTTATATGCTCCCATGGGTGTGTGAAATCTACCAACCCGCACTAGACCAGCGAGGTAGATACGGTCTAATCGGCCTGATCAGGGCAGGTCCGTGCCCATGCAGTGGGGACGAATGGACTGGGGATGAAAGATGGATGAAATAATAATAAACGTGAAAACGAATTTGTATCTCTGTTTGTTACGCCTTCATTACTGAATCGTTGGATGAGCACCAAGGACGACCATACGCTATCATACGAGTATCTCATTATAAATTTATTGCGAAATAAGCTGTGGGCTTATGCTAGCGATTAATATAAATTAAGTATACCGTAGCAATCTCACAATACAAGTAAGCTTGGAGTCGAGCGATAACGCGCTTATCGCGGTATATAAACAACAGATGTGTGTCTAAAAACATTCTTGACACGTCCGATGCATTTAGCAAACTCTTATCAAACGTTTTGTAGTTATATACTTACCGCGATAATTATATAGGTACTTACCTATACACTGTTCTTATTCAGTCATTACAAAAATGTTGTTATTGTAAATTTTTTTAAGTTTTCCGTTTTAAAGGGAAGGCAAAAGGATCTAAACCCATACAGCCTTGTCTGTCGTCGTTATATTATTCTCATAAGTCAATAAAATGCTGGTGTATCTCATTTTATCGCTTCTTGGGAGTTTTGACCTCAATCTGACGAATACCACATTGATTGAGCATAAATTCCCGCAGACCTTTTGTCCTCAAAAAATACGGTCACTTTGCTATGTTTGTTAGTCACAGTTTTATTCCAATGTTTCATATTGTTGACGATTATTAACGATTAATACACAAAACAACACCAAATTTATATATTAAACGTCACACTAAACTAATATAAAACTGACGCTTCACTCGGGTTGGCGCCAAAACTCCCTTGTTATTGTAAAGCATAGAAATTACTTCATTTTTTATTTTATGTCGTATTTTTTAAGTTTTCCTATTTAAAGTGAAGGCAGAGGGATCGAAACCCATACAGACTTATTTGACGTAGTTACATAATTTTCACAAGCTAATAAAATACCCCCACAATCTGAGAGTTTTGACTTCAGCCTTAGGGACGTTGACTAGGCGAAAGTTCCCACAGCTTATTGCTTTGAAAAAATACGGTCGCTTTGCTATGTTAGGCACAGTTTTATTCCAATGTTTCAATATTGTTCATGATTATTGACGATTGATACACAAAACAACACCAAATTTTAGGTACACTAACTTGTGCCCGAGGCTTTTCCCGCGTGGATTTTGGTTTTCTGCCACTTGGAAAATCCTGAAACAATCACAGATTTATATAAAAAGCCTTAGAACCACTTTTATTTGGCTCTCGTACCTTAACGGCGTCTACTAAAACAAAGATCAAGCTGTATCAATTCTACTAAGCCGACTTTGATGAAACACAGCACAGTATTTAAGCCAGAATAATATCTTTAAGACTGTAACAGTTAGACCAAAATCTACCAAGCCTGTTTTTGCGTGAAGCTCAAACAAACAAACAACGAATGATTTAGTTTCAGAAGCCCTTAATTAGTCGATTTCAGTCGTTTTTTTTTTAATCTTTGATTTAAAAAATTTGACATTTAACAATTGTTAAATGTCAATTTTTAATTATAGTATAGACAGATATCAAACATCACAATATAATTGCTTTGCTTCACTCGAGTTGCCGCACAAACTCTAGACATTACAGGAGTCGTTTTTTGTGTATTTGCTGTGTTTTTTTAATGGTAGATTTAGTGAAACTGCTTACAGCCCTCTTGTCAACATAAATGCGCAACTCATGCACTCGTATACATATGTATTATCTATATAAATAAAATTGATATAAGAACTTTTGATTCCAACGTAATGTAGACAAAATCGTCTATTTAATTATTTATCACAGTAATTACAGAAAATATACCTCTGTTCTTTTGGAAAATATTTAGTTCATGACTTTGTTAAGAAATTATAGACTCTTCTGCCATTTGTCCACAGCATTGTTTAAAAAAAATCAATTTTTGTTTTATTGACTTATATCATATTTATACTTATCAGAATTATAACAATACTAGCTCTTGGCCTCGACTGCGCAGGCGTCAATGTCGGTTCTCTGCTACATAAGAAAACCCGAAACAAACATAGATTTATATAAAAAAACCAAAGAACTAATTTCACTTGAGCTCTCGTACCTTAACGGCTATTAAAACAGGGATCAATCAAACTGTATCTTCAATTATACTAGACGGATTTGATGAAAAAGGCTGCATTAATTACGTCAGAACCGTACCTTTAAGACTGTAACAATTTGACCAAAATCTACCCGCTGGTTTTTGCGTGAATCCCAAATAAACAAACAAACATCGACGGATTTAGTTTCAGAAGCCAATAAATATCTTTGATTTTTGAAAATTTGATATTTAGGAATTAAATAGCATACATAGCTTATATATCTCAGTCGTTTCTAACGTTCAGAAGTAATAGTGTAATAAAGATTACACACTCCGTTTTTGGGTAACCCTGTAAAAAATATCCTTATTCTCGACATGTGAGTTAATCACAAGTCTTAATTGTAATTCTGTATAATTACACGAAATGAAACCATCAAATTTTATAACGCTACTGACGCCTTGTAGACAATACAAAAATTCATTTTATTGTTCTCAATCAATGAACTCTTTAAATCCATCACAAAGGATATTAGAACGCCGCAGAGTCAATAAGTAGTTTAATATTACAAGGAGCGGCCGTCAGCGTGTCACAGTGTAGACTCTAAAATAAGAACAGTATGTCAAATTGTTATTATTGCGCACTATTATTATTTAGCCGTGTAGCAGCAATTGACTGTTTATATAACAGTGACCATCATCATCAGCCTATGTGGTCTTACGTCCAGTGCTGAATAACAGCTTCTTAATAAAAGAGCTATTCGTGACGACTTACTTCTATGGCGCTATTCTCGAATCTCGATACAATCACAGAAAATAAACAGCGGTAAAGGCAAATTCAAAGGTATATTCAACTTAGCATATGAATAATATTCCGACATTAACCATTGGAATGGTGGCATACCTCGCCAGACATTGGCATCAGATAAACTGAAAGATCTTCCCTTTTCTGTTACCGTCACACTATATATATTATATTCGCTTATAAGGCATCTTGTAGTTCGCAGAAGATATTTATTAAATCGGAAGAAAATTCTAGAGCCGTTACCGTGGTACATTTCTTAGCCAATTCTCGCAGAATTCACACAAAGTATTGAAAAAATTTGTTACATTTCATTACTATAACTAGGCCGATTCCAAATGACGAAACTTAATAACTAGTGACTGCAATAGAGTTATAGCAAAACTACACATGCCAAACTCAGAAAATAATAGCAAAAATAGTCAAAAACATTCTTTGGGGGGTTCTTCAACATTGTTATTTCATCTGTATCCAGCAGTGAAATTATTTAACATGGTTTAACATATTTAAAATAACATAATAAAGAAAAGATGATATATAACTGAAGAGTAAAGATATAATTTCGTTAAAAATTTTATTTATACTCATTTGTCATTCTGTCTTCTTTTAGAATGGATTAAAGCTTTTTCTGCAGTAAAAAAATTGTGGATTCTAAAGAAACTCATACGTTTCCTGAACTAGAGTAATTTAAACGAGTTGCAATAAATTCTTACATGCATAAAAAACATTAAATTCCATATAAAAAGGAGTCAATATTTTTCATTCTTACGTTGACGTACTATGGTTATGATAGGCTGTGACATCACATTTTCGACATTTATGCGGGTGGATTGAACCATGCTCTTCGGTCATCACACCCGTTATTGTTGTTAATATAGTGAATATATTAACGACAATCTATGTATTAATTTTCTATACGCGCGGCCTTATGATGAAAGGCCCCGGCACCCAGTATGACGATAGCATCACTCCATCTCTTTTCGCAATTGCAACAAGAATCTGCTGATTCATTGGGGTAAGGGACAGCATTTGAATTACTGGAGCGGTTCAAGGAATGATGTACTGCCATTTCGAAGACATGTGTCGAACATGAGGATTACAGTAAATTCCCGCCTTAATAAAGGAGGCTATGTGCGGCAGTAGATTTAATAAAATATCAAACAAATATCGCTAAATTTCCTGAGGCGCCGGCGTCATAATAGCGTCACTCCATTCCCTCCCGTGGATGCCATGAGAATCAGCTAAGGGATGTATCAGGCATTAATGTAATAATAATAATACATACAATCAAGCCTTTTTCCCTGGTCCTCCGGCAAGGAATCGAACCCCGGTCTCCCGCGTGACCAGCAAGGATCACTATACTGACCACTATACTACCAAAGAATTGGGTTAGGCAGAGACCACTTCTTTCAACTTGCTACGAGCAAAGTGACCATCCGTGGCCCACTTTTCGCTCCCGCGGGAAACGAGTCGTATCGGGTGGTGAACCACGACGCCGCCTTCTTATGAGGTTCAAAAGTGATTAATATTAATAATAATAATGGCATTAATATAATAATAATAATACGGGTAATAGCGTTATCCTGTTATTCGGTTAAAATCTATTGCGATCTCCAAGACGCCCGCCTAGCGTGGTGATCATGGCAATATCCCATGTCCAGCGGTGGACTTTCACGACTGATACTGGGCTGATAATGATGAAGGTGATCGTCCAATAACACGCTCCAAAAACTATGTAATCTGTTGCAGTCAAATGGAAAGGTGCGTTAACTAATATTCTTCTTCTTTTTCTTCTTTTTTCTTGGTTTATGGCGTCTGACCAATTTGAGCTAATGCTCTTAAATGTCATTACTCGTACGTCGCGCAAACATTAAATATTATTGAAGTCGTCGGTCTAATTAAAGGTAATCTGTAGTCGTACTTATAATGAGTTTTTTTTTCTTCATTTAAAGGGTTTTATCGCTTAGCGATGACGGCGCCCCGTAAGATCTACAACTTAGACTACTTACTACATTTAATTACTTATTCTCTCCCTTAAAGCTAATTGAGCCATATTATACAATGCCTTGGCCTGCCCAGAAAATGGAATGCCTATATCACTGACTTCTCTGCCAAATAATTTCCTTCTAGCGTCTTCGTTCCGAACACGTCCATTAATATCATGTGTTGCACATCATCTACTACATCACATTCAAAACAATTTGGAGAATTGTTTTTTTCATTAAATATCCGAATTTATTTGATGGGATATGTTAAAGGTTGGTTTAAATGCCTTTGGTACCAAGCTATAAAATACAAAAAAGACTAGATCGCCACATCGATAAGGCGAATTTATAATGTATTTGGACTTCGCGCCGTTGCATAAATAAGACACGAATTAATTTAACCAATGTCAAGCCAGTCTGGGACTGACAAAATAAATAAACTTTATGCCTAAAACTAATAAGAATAATATGTAAGCCGACTCCAAAAACCTACACGCGTCACCTAATCACCTTCATAAATAGACTTCTTTATTCCAAAACTTCTTTATTCTTTATTAAAAAGTTAACAGATTTTTTAAATCCAATTTAAAGTTCAAAACGATACTCGACACTGTACGTAGGCAGATAATTAGTCGTGTGTCTACAATACGACAGCCCTCACGGCTGACAATGAGCGATGCGAACCATTCTTTTGGTTTTTACAACTTTATTATTTTCGAAGTCGCCTCGACCGAAATGTCGTTGACTCCGCGCCGCCATTGTTCTTTGTAAAAACTGTTCGTTGTCAGAAGTCGTTTTCCATGTTCTTCTTTTGAAATTCAAATTGCTAAACCTTGTCTCTAAATAGATTCAAAGTGGCCAGTATGTGTACATAAAAGTGAAATACTAACAATGTGCGGTACAGGCCGCGTAATGTTCAGTACAAATATTGGATGCACTGTAATCGAACATTACAAATTGCGCGTGCAACACATTACAGAAACTAAATATATTATTTGAGACGATCTCAGATTACAAAACGTTTTGTAATCTAAGAACATGACATTAAGTAACGAAGGTATATTTAATGCACTACGTGTTGGCGTTCTACACAGCATATTCGTCCACGGAAGTTTGGTGAAACTTCACCTTAAATAAAATACCTACTATCTGCTACTATTAAAGCCGTAACTACTGTAAAATTGATATTGTAGTTTCGAGTAAATGCTCTTTTGTCTACAGTTTTAAGTATTTTCGTATCGTTTATTTTGTTCGAACTTATACCATAATTAATAAGAAGAAATATCTTTTCTGCTGAAACTTTATTTAAAACTACGCCTTTCCAAACATATATATTTTTTTTTTCTATTAATTTTATGTCTGTTGTACTTTATACCCTCACAAGAACTGCCGCATCTTTCAAATATCAAAGGTTCGCCGGTAGAAAACTCAATTGTGGGTTAAGCTCGCCTCTGTACATTTATTTTTAATAACCATATTTTTGTGTTTTGTACAATAAAGAATTAAAGAAAGGTCTAATTTAGAAATTGTGAACTTCCATTATTAAAATCAAAATCTAAGGAAATATTGACCTTTAAGCTACATAAATATATCTATTTCTTCATAAAAGTGAGAAAGCTTTATTAACAAGACAAAAAAATAGAATTTCCCGCAGATTCAAAACCTACATTGAACTCATTCTTAATAAAAATATGAGTTACGGCCTTTCTCCAATGTAGCACAATGTGGTACGTATATGCGCTAAACATAGCACCTACAAATATGCCATATGTTTCGCTGCGGTATTCAGTTTCTTATATTTAGTTTTGTTCAGATTATAAAATTTAATGTAAGCATACCTCGTCGTACAATTTAAAGTAACATTGGTGCCAATTCTGTTGTAATAGAATTTAACTAAATTTGGTCCCTCCCTATCTTTTTCTAATGTCAAACGCCAAAACGAAATAGCTACTATTTTGATGCTGTCAGTATCGCTTAGGAACGTCAAATTTAAAAGATTTAGGCGCGATTTCGGAACACACGGACTAAAGATACGCATAAATGCAACATTTATTTGAACCGTTTGACAGAAACGTATGTCGGTACTCGCTATAATTGTTTGCTATCTCGTTTTGGCATTTGACATTAGAAAAAGATAGAGAGGGATGAAATTTAGTTTAGTTCTGTACAACAGAATCGGCACCATTATGTTTTAGATAAAAGATAATGTTACTTAAAATAAATAAATAAATTGGTACTGATTTTTGCACAGTACAAATGTAGTAAGCAAAAGTCAGTTGTGTGGCGCTGGAACAATAATAGCGTCACTCCATATCTGCCTGTGAAAGCTGTGGTAATCTCCTAAGGGATGTGTACCAGGGTAATGAGCACCAGCGTTATCCTGTTATTCAATGAAAATTGACTGCGATCTCCAATTCAGCTTCATGAGCAGCCGGGAAGTGTCAATAAGGGCACGTCTAGCTGTTCATAAAGGAGTGCTAGTCCCTATACTTATGTATGGTAGTGAATGTTGGGTTTGGCAAAAGAAGCATGAAAGCATAATAAATGCTGTAGAGATGAAAAGTTTGAGAAGTATAGCTGGAGTGAATCTGATGGATAAAAAGAGAAACAGTGAAATAAGGGAAATTTGTGGTATGAAAGAAGATGTAGTGACAAAGATAGAGAAAGGAATGCTTAGGTTGGATTAATGCATAATGTATATTGGTTGGACATATTAATGTCCATTAGGTTCAGACACATAGAGAGGATGGATGAAAAAAGATTGACGAAGCAAATTTATAAGACGAGTCTGAATGGGTAAATCAGTAGGGGCCGACCCAAGCGAACGTATCTCGACCAAATTGAAGTCGTGTTGAAGAAAGGCCAGGTTAGGAGTACCCACAACCGATGAGCATGTATGAAAGCGTTGACGAAAGTAGAAGAAGCGAAAGATGTATGTCAGGTTCGTAGCAAGTGGAAAGAAGTGGTCTCTGCCTATCCCAGCGTGAAAAAGGCGTGACTGTATGTATGTATGTATTCAACGTCCTCTCTAGAAATACTAATTAGATTAATGGCTTATTCATTAATTACGGCTAAAGGGTTGTATCGATTTCGATGAAATTGGTTAAGTGAGTGAAACATAAACACTTAATTGAAATCAGCACAGCCGTTTTCACATTGTGTACACATCGCATGTTTCTTATAAGCTCTTCTAAGATATGTATCGATAATAGTATTAGTCCTTTAACTTTTTTTTTAGTAGGTAATAGTCCTTTAGTTGTTAGGAATGTTATCTGTCTGACAGGATATTCTTATCCTTATGCAGAAACCAGTCTCTCACAAATGGTGTTTTGTTTTTTTTTCAAAACTAAAATTTTCAAAACGATGAAATTTCATCGTTTTGAAAATTTTAGTTTTGATTAGAGAATATCAAACTATGAAACATTTGAAGTGAAAAGATATCTCTAACCATCATGTACAATAATAATTTTTCTACTGGCAACTATCGTAGATAAATATTACGCCATAATTCTCAGCCACTTCCCTGCCAAGAGCGAGTTATTTATTGCCGTCAACAAAACACATTAATTATACGACAACACATTAATTATTACGAGAACTCATCTTCAGATGTCATCCGTGGATTTAACGTGCTCAAATACTGGTGGCATTAAAAATCACAAACAAAAATGTTAGACTTGAGCACGCCACATTGCAGCAAAAACACAGAAAATCAACTCGTGTGAGAGTATCACAGATTTATCTGACCACTGATTGATTCAATGATAGTGATCCTTTCTGAGCCAATTGGTACCGGGTTCGAATCTAGGTAGGGACAAATTTCGTGTGATGAGTACGAATGTCATGTATGTATGTCATGGCTGTTTATCTGTATGTTTTAGCATTTATATATATAAATTAGTATAATATGTCATTGTCAAGTACCCAAGACACAGGGAATCCCAATTTGGGACCAGATCGATGTGTGTGCAAATGTGCGCAATATTGTATTGTATTGAATCTGAGGGTTGTAGATCATAGATTGTTTATTAATGTGAACACTTTGAACACAATGAGAAATTAGGACCTAATCAGTAGGGGTATTGGGCCGTAGTCTACGGCCTAGTATGGATCACTCATTTTAAATGGTGAAAGAAAGAAATGTGAGGAAACCTGCACAACTGTGAGATTTTCTCGAGGTCGTGTGAAGTCTGCCAATGCGAATTAGTTCAGAGCATTAGCCATTAGCTTAACCCCCTCCTCCTTATTCTGAGAAGTGCTCTCTGCAATGGGATAGTAGACAATATGATAATGATAATGATAATATTCCAAACCCATCGTGTTTGGTAACTGATTCATATTAAGGCCATGCTGTAATGGTATGTATATAAAAATATAATATTAATATAGTATGTATATAATAATATACGAACTGTCAAAAAACAGTTCGTTATACTGCTACAGCTTGTCTGTATTATGTTCTCAACTAAAATTAGGAAGGTAACGTATCTTTGTAAACAAGATGCTGTTTACGTTCAGAAATAGAATTAACATCGGTTTATTTCGGTATGTTTGTATCGTTCAATGTTTATTTTTCTGGAAAATTAATATTATAATAATTTTGAACAAAATATTTTTATTGTCGGCATGTAATCGTATAAAAAAATTATTCTAATTGCGTACTGTATATATTTTATCAATTACTAGCTTTTGCTTGTGGCTCCGCCCGCGTGAATGTCGGATTTCCGCTACATGAGAAATCCCAATCCCGAACTTTATCTTTTTTCTGTATCTTTATTCTAACTGTATCAAATAAAAATTTTCTTTCTAACCCGCAACAATCATAGATTTATATGAAAAACCTTAGAACCACTTACTTAGCTCTCGTACTTTAAATGCTGCTACTAAAAGAGGGTTCAAGCTGTACCTTCAGTTCTACTGGACCGCTTTTGATGAAACATACTACAGTGGTGCTGATTCTGCAGTAACAGATTTTGATCAAATTTATTCCCTTCCTATCTTTTTATAACGTCAAAACGAGATAGTTACAATTTTAGTGCTGTCAGTTTCGTTTAGTAACGTCAAAATTAAAAGATTTAGGCGCGATTTCGGAACACACTGACTAAATATGCAAAGACGCAACAGTGTTTGACACAAACAAAGATCGGGACTTGCTATAAATATTTGCTATCTCGTTTTGGCGTTTGACCTTAGAAAAGATAGAGGGACCAAATTTAGTTAAGTTCTGTACAACAGAATCGGCACCAATAGGGTCAATTCTGACGTTACACAATTTAAGCTAAAACGAGATAGCAAACATTTTTAGCTAGTACCAACCTACATTTCTGTCAATAAATATTGCGTTTTTGCGTGTCTTTAATCGACATGTTCTGAGGTCACGTCTAAATTTGTATATATAACTCAATTTTAACGTGTCTAAACAAAATTGACAGCGCCAAAATTGTTGCTATCTCGTTTTGGCGTTTGGCATTAGAAAAAAAAATAGGTAGAGCCTAAAGGAGAACCCCGATTTTGGGCCTGAATGTACAAGGATGAAACATATACCAAAAAATCCATTATTTT
>WUAW01008865.1:11065-42603 GCA_017165845.1 Thaumetopoea pityocampa
TATATATATATATATATATATATATATATATATATATATATATATATATATTCGACGCTGTTTCACTTGGAAAAACGACTCAAACAATAAACAAACGCCGCGGTCAAAGCGGCAACGAATAAATGTGGATGCGTACGTTTATAGGTGTTGATCGAGCGAGCACGTACATTGTTAGAATCTTTTGAGTCGTGTCTTTCTGTATAGAATGTTCACTCACCCGAGGCGGTGTAAAGTACTTGGGTGCGGTGAGGGCGTAGAAGCCAGCCGCGATGAGATAGGCTACCGCGAGCCTCTGCAGCACTCCGAATATCCGCAGCTCTTGAAGCATGTTCGAACCGTAGATCGTGTTGAGCGACATACCCAGCAGAAACATTATTATCGAACGCTGCAATTAACATTCAATTATTTAATTTTATAAATTGGGTAATTTAAAAAACAGTTCTAATGGAATCTGAGTTGAGTTCGTATTGTATTCAGATTAGAATTCAAATTTAATCCGGATTTGATTTGGATTTGAATTCGGAATTGGAATAAGTATTAGTAAAGGAATTGGAATCCGAATTTATTCGTTATCTCATTGAACTATGAACTGGAATCGAAATGTGTATTGTAATTTAATTCGGAATCTGAATCGGATAATGAAGAGGATTTTAATCGAATTCTGTATTGAGTACAGGATTTGATTCCAAATTCGAACCAGGTTTGGTATCATAATTGGAATAAATATCGGACTAGGAATCGGATTTGGAATACTTATCGGAATTCGAATCAGAATTTTATTATAATTAAATTTAAATCCGAATTTGAATCATATTCGGAGTCGAATTTCGAACGTCGATAGGATTTTGAGTCCCATAGCATGGGACTCAGATTCCTATCCACTCGGAATGGGAGGGCTTAGGCTATAGTCCACACTGACAGACTATTGTGAATTGACAAACGACAGACGCTTCGTCTATAAAATCTCTCAGGCAAATAGGTTTCGTCACGATATTTGGAGCGAGTGGATACTAATAATTTCGAAAAGTCAGCCTTCGATACAACCTCGAGTTCTAAGACTTGGCAGTGCAGGGTATACCACTGGGTTATCACTACTATATATTACATTACATATTAATACATAAACATAAATACAACATTTATAATAATTACTGAAGCGATTCTGACCACTCCCGCAACAGAAACACGTGAACGGTAAGAGAACGATAAGAGTGAACGAGACCGGAAGAGTGAAGGAAAATCGTAAAAGTCAATTATTAAAAGAGCGAATATCGCCTTTTGACTGTATGAAGATACTACATGTTATTCTAATGTGAAACTTAGGTGAAGCCAATACTGACTTTCATATTGGTAGGCTTATATAATTTTAAACGAATACTTTGAACAAGCTTAAACATTTACCTTTTTTTATTGTCACCGTCTAAAAATAGCTTTAAAATAAGAGGTCCTAGCAGATTACCCCGTTATCCAATTAGACCGCTGTACCCACCTTCGTAGGAACTTGCATCAAGTACTGTTCTAACAGTTCTTGGTGCAAGTTCCTTATACGCAAAATTAATGTACTTACACTTTTCAAGAAAAGTACAAACAGCTCGAGTTCTTGAAAATTTTTGAAAAGAGTTAATATTTGTGTATATCTAAACTGCGAATTATCTATACTATTATAAAATTGTTAAATGTCAAATTTTCAAAAATCAATATAGTATTAGTATTTTATACAGTTCTAGTTATTTTATATAATTGCCGTCAAATTATTCTTTTGAATGTACCAAGTATGCATGTAATGGATAGCAACATTTTGATATATAAAGAACTTCTGCCTGGCATATGCGGATATTAGGACAAATAGCCCTCTTTAATGTTGGAAGACCTTCTTTGACCCAGAGGAAATTCTATATAGGATCCGCCAGCCGGAAACTAACCCGCCTTGTCATCCTGATGACTAACTAACTAGAGACTACAGCTCTAATGCTCCCGCTATGTCAAGTTCAGAATATGACCTTTCTAAATTGATCAATTTAACGGACCGTAATCCAAATACAAATGACATTCAATTATTTATCAAGTCATCCGTTCATTCAACCGTCCAAATAACGGATAATAATTAACGCAATCTCGCGACATTGGTATTTATCAATTGCTCGAATCGGATAGTCAGTCTAAACCGGGACGTGTTACGGGGTTAGTATGTCGAATAGGTTTATTACATAGCGTAGATAGTACTAACATATAACGATATACATCGACGAGTATTATTAAGTATTCTGTTGAACAATAGAGGACATGTGGTAATGGATATCGAATATAGCGGTACAGTAGTGACGTGAAGAGAAAGAGCTATTTGGATGGCTATCACGCGAACAGAATTTCCATTGAAATATGTTAAGAAAAAACACCTTTTAATATTAAATACGTGTGCGCAGATCGGGCGATATAAATACGAGATTGGATCAAAGTGTACAATGTACGAAACAAGGAAATGTGTGCGATGACGCAACGAAAGTGAACGGGCGAGTCGCGTGTTTTGAATCAAAATGCATTTGGTGTGTTGTGGAATATCGCAACAAGTCGTCGATCAAGTGTGGAAATGTTAGTGTTTACAACTGCCATTTCTGAGTACTAAAAATTATTTTCACTCGTGAAATTCCAATATAATTTTGTGTATTATTCATATTTCATTGAAATCCTCAAATCCCGCCATATAACATACTCCCACCACTGTAACTTCTACAGAAGTTACACCGATTTTCTTGTTGACATCGAAATTAACTTTCGACAAATTATAAAGAACACTTGTTTATTGTAATACCAAAATATTTTTTAACTAAAACATATTTTTATTCTTGCAATGATTTTATCTAAATACATAATAATCTACATCATAGCATGTTAAACCAGTTGTGGAAAGCGTATATTGAACGGTTTTAATATAAAGTCAGCATAATTATTTTTTTAAATCTTTATTTATTTTTTTATTAAATCTTTATATACGGTATGATACAAAATATTTGGCCCTTCCAGATAATCTTTAGGTTTTTACGTGATACTTTTAGAGTCCTGCTAATCACTGTCTGTTTCCAAACTGGTTTATATTATTCCGGTATTACGATTGTTCTGGAAACCAATTCTGAATACACTTTTTAAAAATTGTTTCCTTATAAAAAACTAGAAAAAATATACTCGTAAGAGTAAGAAATAAAATTCATATTATTCATATGATAATTTAGATCAAATTGACGATGATTACGACAGTAATTTTTCTTGTCACGTATACATATATTACAGTAAACGAGCTTGCAGCCTGTCCGATGTTATCTGGTCAATGCCGCCCAGATATCTACAGATGATTCGAGACAGATTGATATACTGTTTCGTTTCTCGAATAGATGCGATGCTACTCCTGAGATCTGTGATGCCTCTTAATACTTGTAATTCTAGGAACGTACTTTAATCGGAACAGCTGCACTCGGAGCATTTTATTTAGCAGTAAATTAAAGGCATCGCCGAGTTGGTCATTTTAATCTCTATCATCATCATCATCAATCCCAGTACAGATTCGTCCTTACTGCAGTGGCACGGGCCTTCCCTGATCAGGAAGGGGTCGTAGTCCACCACGCTGGCCTAGTTCGAGTAAGCTCTACACCACCAGTAATTTGATAGGATGAAAATACACGATCTATATGTCTAACAGTAATATATTTCGACACTGTCGTAGGACAATGTTCTTCAATATATAAAATGGGTACTTTATAGGAGAGCTGTTTTAAGTTTTGTACTCACATATCTCTGCGTATTTTTTCTTAAATGCAAAGTAATGTATTTCAAAGAAATTTGTTAATAACTAGCAATCAACATACAATATGTATAATTTTAAACTGCTCTCCTGTAAAGTACCCATTTTATAAAAGTGACATTGTTCTACGACAACGTCGATTTGTCTGCTTACCGAAGCTGACAGTCAGACAGAGTATTATTTACGTAACAGTACTAGTTCCAAAGTTGGTACTAAATTACACAGCGTTCTCCGATCACGAGCTTACGTAAACCCATAATTCTGTGTCATGTCATAACCAGACGTACTCAATAGGTACCTATAGCGGTATACATAATATAATAATACATAATATAGTATTGTATAGATTTTGAGCGAAATGAATGTAGTTGCTACGAAGGTTTCTGTCAAACGTAGACAATAAGACGATTTTAAGACAAAACAAACATGCCGATGATGGGCATTTTTATTTAGTTATCTCGTTATAAAATCGTTGAAATTGAAGTTGCAAGCTGAATTACCCATTAGGCTTCCTTCACAGCCCCTGCCTCAACATCTAGCAAGGGCCTTCGGGATTCCGGACGTAAAGGGTCTAAGAGGTCTGGACGTCCATATATGTGATCTCTAAGGAAGACGGCTGCAGGCGTGGCTGTTGCCTCTATCTTAAGATGCTGAATCACCGGGGGTAAATGTAATTTTTCCTTAAAGCGAGAAACGGGAGATATCGGTAAAACATTCACAGGGTCCCGAAACCAATGTGACGCACCCCGCAGGCCTCCTCAGCGAATTGCGGCAGTCCCATATAGAATGCCTCAAAAAAGGCTTCCTGTAAGAAGGTATTCCCAAAAACGCCCAGGTACATTGAGGTCGCAATATATTTAAATTAGATCGTTTGACATTGCCGCTGACTGCAGTTTTAACCTGCAATCCTGTAGCAATGGACCTAATGAATCTCAGCTGGTTTTGCAGCACCCACCAAAAAGACACATACATAGAATCACGCCAGTATCCCATAGGAGTAGGAAGAGGCCACAGTTCGACACATACTACGATCCTTATACACCTCTCTCACCTCGTCCACAGTCATATACTTTCGTCGATTAAGGGTGCTGCCAATTTGACCTTTTTGATAACCTAAAAGATAGAATGACTCTATTATTATAAAGGCACCACAAAGAAAATAACATGCTAACTCACCCTAATTATATGCATAATGATCTTCCACTTCGGTATGCCCTTCGCGAAGGCGCTTTTGACAGAGAGTGGGATGCAGACGCCCATGATCCAGAGGAAGGCGGGGAACACCAGGTCGCCGGCCACCAGCCCATTCCAGGTGGCGTGCTCCAGCCACCAGTAGCCGCCCGCGCCATCATTTACGAAGATCATGAACACTATCGCCATCCTTTATCATCCAAATAATAATGTTAATCCATGCAACAAGCTGAGACAGGGCCTTTTCGCACAGGCACCTAATAAAATAACTAAGATATTACCACTGTAAACCCATTCACCGTGTATATGTTCTTTTCTTATTTTATATATTTTATATGCTTTCTTAATTTGTTAACTTTATTGTGTGCTTGTCCTGAATAAATGTGTTTACTTTCTTCTTTCTTTCATTGAAATACCTACTAGTGGCGAAGCGTTATGTGCTGATTTCCAACGACTTCTCTTTAAGACCTAATACCCTTATAAACTGAGTATTGTTTGTAGTAACAAAAATAAAATGAACAATACCTTTCTAAATTATACACAAAATTGCAATTAAAAAGTATGAAGTTTTCCAAAACATGGTGAATTATGAAACCTTTTTTCGAAACGGATTCCCGTATGAAAATTTTCACCTTCGTCACTAGTACCTAAATTGTAGAAGATATCTGGTGAAAGTAGAGTGAGAGAGAGACAGAATGTCCTCACGTGATACTTTCTCCAACCTGATCGTCAATGTACGGGTTGATTATGGGATGAATTCTAGTGCAGGGAGGTGAACACTTCTTTATACAATATTATGGTTTCCGTGGAGACATGTACGTATCTATACAAACCTCCTTAAATAGCTTGCTATGCGCAGATGTATTTCAAAGAAACTTATTAAAAAATTGTATGCGTATACTTTGTTATCTGTGATCGCGGTGCAATATCACATACCTACTTGATTTTTTTTTTTTCAAAACTATAAATTGTGAATGCGGTATGATTTTTGGAGGTTTTTTGAAATTACCATTATATCCTTTAAAGATATAACAGATGACAAGTTAAAGAATACTGCTTACCCTCTAAAAGTGTCGAGCGATCGTAGTCGTTGTTGTATCGCGAGCTCCTTGTCGCCGTACCTCAGTTTTCCCGTCCTGCGCACTCGAGACATGATCAGCTTGATGATGCCGTACAGCACCCACACCACCAGCAGCAGGCCCACAAGCAGAAGGAGAGCTGGCGAAGAAATATAAATAAATTAACCTAAAATAGAATAATTAAAATATTCAATAACTATTTAATCGACTATGGTTCAGTGTCAGTGGCCATGCTTTCTGCCCCAATTGGTATCTCGTTTTGGCGTTTGAGATTAGAAAAAGACAGAGAGGGATCAAGTTTAGTTTAGTTCTGTACAACAGAATCGGCACCATTGTGGATTGAATTAAAATCGATCAGTAGACATTAGTACATGAAAAACTAGATACATCACTTTTGATATTTGTAGAGGTAGTTAAATAGATGATTAATAGTACATTCATCATCTTCATCAACATTTTCTATTTTCCCACTGCAGTGCATGGGTCTTCTCTCAGAATGAGAGGGGGTAGGTTAGGTTAAGTCATCTCGCTAGTCTAATGCGAGTTGGCGGACTTCACATGCCATCGAGAAAGTCTATGAGGGTAGGGCTGCAGGTTTCCTCACAATATCTTCCTTCACCATTGGTAGCGAGTGATAATTAATTATTAATGATTTAGAAAAGTCAATCGTGCCTTGGATTCGAACTCGAAATCTAAGACTTGGCATGCATGGTCATACCACTAGGCTATCACTGCAATTAATAATTAATTAATACATTAATACATTATGAGATAACTGTTTAAATATATCGATCTCTCTTCTTCTCAATCTACTCTGGTGAGATTTTCAACGTACTGAGTACTTAGTCTATTGGGGTTCTATGTGGCCTTGCCAACAGTATGCAGTTTCCCAAGGCGGCCTCAAAATGTTTACAGCACAGCCATATCAAAATATGTTCTCTCCATCCCCATATACCGTACCCAAACCAGCTTAATCAATCCTCTTAGAGTTTATTATTGGACACTTCGTGGATACCACAACTGCTTCAGGTATACGAGTTCGCATTTAACCGGATGGCAAAACGTCACTTATGGTTTACAAGGCAGACAATATAATTCCTTATCAAAACTAAGAGCCCGGGAAAAGGGCGTAATTATATGTATGTATCAAAACTTGAAAATATTCTATTTTATAATAATACCTTTTTATAGAGAAATATTTGTGTATAAATTGGTGGAAGTCAAGAGCTTTGGGCAACAGCTTCATAAATAAAAATATAAGGCTGCGAGACGACTTTACCTAATCGAGTGTTCAGATATCAAAACACCTGTTTAAATAAAGGTTCCATAGTAGCAATTGTAATATAACAATTCATCGACCTTGTCAAGTCCACACCCAGGCTATACAATCATCAAATAAACTCAACAAAAGGATACGCATTTTGTATTTATATTTCCAATAAATAACATCTCAAGTACCACTTTATTTTCGTACAGAAAATGCCTGACGCTCGACCGCCGGCCTGCCTAACGCGTAATCGTTCACAATGATCTCAATTACCACTTGACTTATCACAAATGTTTGACTTTTTGAGTAACCTGTTCAGACTAAATATGTGAGCCTCTTACACATGAATTTTCAAATAATCTTTATGGTAGAAAATCATTTATATGTTCGCCTAAGTTGTATTAGGAACTTCATTGTGTCCGGGAAGGACGGCGACATGAGTGGCTTATGTTGCCGTAAGCACCTTCATGTGTTGAGCTGCTGGGAGAGAGTATGTTCCCCCGAGAAGTGCTCGAAAGAGCGAGGCACTGAGGGACATTGGTAAGTTATCCAGAGCGGAACTCAAAGCCCCTCAATGTGTCGATGAAGGCCGCCGCAGGGTTTTTAATCAGTAGGAGTCTGACACGAACCGTTAACCGCCCCCGCGACTTGCGAAAGTCCTATTTAGGATTTTCTCTACGTAAAAAAGTAACTTCTGTGCAAAATTTTACATTTATAGATACACCGGTCTAAGCACTATCTGGCAATCAGTGTTTATGATTTATTTAATAGATGTGGGGCTAGTATAATCGTTACGTGTGGATGGAGAGAATACGTTGCTGGAAGATGTTTTGATATTGCTGTCCTGGAAACATCTTGGGGCCACCTTTTGAAGCTGGGTACAGGTGGCAAGGACACAGTTTTCCACCGGCGCCACGAGAACCGTTCGATGTATTCACCGGTGTAAGGACAGTACCCTACAGTGCGATGGCTATTTGCTGCTATCTGAGCGACGCCTGTGACACGTGACGATAAATTTTGCAAGTGGTCAACCAGTTTTGTGTTACGGTTGCAGTAAATGTAGTATTATAAGTATTAATTATATCGTCGAGGCGGTTTCATAATACAATAAAATCCTTTAAATATTGAGGCTGTTATTCGACGAATATTAAAATTTATAACAAATCGAACAATGTTATAATTTAAAAGCATTTATATACTGCAGTTTCGTTGATAATAACGGTGTAAGGGTTGTAAATATTAGAGTGCGTTCTTGGATTCAGCTCTACCTTAGCATCTTTCAAAACAATCAATCTCAGCCGTTATGGTTTAGCCGCGAATGAAACTTTGCTTTTGGTTTCTTTTGCTATGTGACGAAGGGATAATAATAGCATTATTGCATATCTTAGAACCAAAAATTCTTCAGTCCTCACCAAGATAATGGACAGCATCGTTATCCTGTTATTCATTCAAAATCTACTGCGATCTTCAAAGCGTGGAGATTATGGCAAATCCCCCCCTTTTTAAAGAGAAAACCCATGTCCAACAGTGGACTTCTATAGGTTAAAGATGATGGTGAGAAAATGAACCTCACACTTCTGGTAACTAGGATGATTCTTCAGGTTTCTGAGGTATTCTGTGTATGACATCTCAGGGTATGAAGATTATTTTTAATCGTGTGGCGTATAAAGATTATGTCGCTACTAGTTCCGTTGATAAATCAAATTTTAATACGACTTTGACTTGACAGTATTGAAGTGAGAATAGTGCTAAAGTTACAAGTGAACTTTATCTGAGAGCGTTGTTAGAGCCATTGAGTTATAGATCAAGCAGCCAACACTTTGGTTCACTCGATGAAGGCCACCACTTACTTTTTAGTCAGTAGGAGTCTGGTATATCCCAAAAGTCGCAGGGTTAGAAAGTTAGGACTATGCAGGATGTTTTTCTAAAAATATTAAATACCCACAATTCACGTTGCACGATTCTATTAGTCTTATTTTCAATGTCTTCAATTGTGTTTGCATCATAATGACCGTCATCATCATTATTAGCAGTCCCGTGGAAATCCACATTTGGACAGGGGCCTTCTCCTTAAGAAGCTGAATTTATCATAATCTCCACGCTTGGTAGCCACCTTGGAGATTGCAGTAAATTTTGGTTGAATAACAGAATAACGCTGCTGTTCATTATCTTGGTGCATCGCTTAGCTGGTTCTCACAGTATCCAGAGAAGAGATGGAATGACGCTATGATTACGCTAACGCAACACAGCGTGATAGCTTATTTTTTTTTTTAAAAAAGATTAAATCTTTTTTTTTGAGGCTTTTGTTTAGTATTAAACATGCCAGCCTCATTGTTCCTACAAATGATATTCAAATAATCTTATTGATTTATACCTTTCCAAACAAACTTGTATACTCAGATGGCATCATCACTACACGGGTGATAAGAATGGGAAATATATTGTTGTATGAAAAAAAAAACATACGTAAAGGTATAGATAACTATAGAACAATCTTTCATGTCTCCACGTATTTAGATATATCTTCTTGATTGATTTATCTTATTTATCATTACGTAATCTCACGACCGATAGCAATCATCACAGTTTATCCATGTGACAATTCATGATAAAACAACTATAAAACTTAAAACCTCCTATGCACGTGCTAACAGTGATAACTCAAGTTTGTGAAAGAATTTTACAAAAATGAAACGATTTTTTGTATATTGTATATCTATTTTATTAACTAGTGCGAATGCAGAAGTGAGGGTAGATCCTTTAGTCCTCATCAGCGGTCAAGGTTTAGTGAAAGGTCAAAAGGCCACTGATGGAGATTACTCTACGTTCTTCGGAATACCATACGCTGAGGTTGATCCAAATGATCCATTCGGAGTAAGCGAAATAGTTTTTTTTATAATTATAGGTAATATTATTATATCAATGATACATGAGTAACTTATGTTACCATCAATTTGTATAATTAAGATCCAAGTTCGTGGACTAACGTGATGTTCAAAAAGGTAAACGTAATTTATGTAATCCATTATGAACGTTTTCGAACGTGAAAGCATGTTCGTAAAAGACAGCATTTGCTTCTTGCTCATCGCAATTCTTTTGTTTATGTTTAGTAAGACGTTCTGAAGCTGGTATCTTGCTCAATTTGAGCACTGAAGTGATACCAGCAAGAAAATTTTACTCAGCCACCAGATTAAATATAACTTCATTTCTAATTGTTAGTATGTGCCTTTTGGATTAAATATCAAAATATTAGATTGAATAATAATAATATAATAATAATGTTTATTTTACACCACAAACCAAAAACATGTAACATTAAAAGTGGTGAAATACATACATTTATAATAATGTTTGCCTGTGAATATATTAAAGAATATCAATCAGAATTTTTTACTTATTAGAAGCGAAATGAATGATACGGGCATAAGTATGATCAGCATATTTAGAAAATATCTCCACAGATGCTCAAATGAACTTAAAACTTAAAACCCGCAAAAAACCCCACCGGTTTTGGGAACCCAACCGACGCGTCACCTGCAGTTTTGTTTTCGAGTTTTATATTAGTTTGTTGTGATATTTAGGTACATTTTGGTGTAGTGGTTATAGACACGACTCACGATAGAAATGTCGCGGATACGACCCGGTCCCGTACCACTGAGTTATTTGTAATTCATGTACGGTCTACACTGTAGTCACCAATGTACTTAACGGAGAAGGAAAACTTAGTGAGGAAACCTGCATGCCCGCATAGGTGTGTGAAGTCTACCAACCCGCACTAAGCTAGCGTGGTAGGTTACGGTCTAATCCCCCTCCTGATCAAGGGAGGCCCGTGTCCCTGTAGTGGGGATGAATATGTCTATAGATCTCATTTTCATTTGTTACTTAATCATCAATAATGATGAACAATTAGAATAAAACTGATACCTGCGGGACCTTTCGCCTAGTCAATGTAGTATTCGTCAGATTTACTTCATAACTCCTAAGAAGCAATAAAATGAAACACTGTTAATGTTATTGATAAACTGAAGAAATACTTTACGACTCGTGATAATATACAGATACGCTCTATAACCACTTATATCAGTTTTTATGGACTGGGTCCTTTTTGCTTAACCACATCCAATTATGAGTGTTTACATAAAGGAACAAACAATAGTAAGATAAATTACCGATAGCAAATACTTTCACCTCAGCAATGGGGTCGACAGCCTCATCTGATACAATATATAGCCGCGTAATGGTAATATTAACTCCATGAACGATTAATGATGATGATTATTATTACACCACTGTCAAATGACTGCAGTTAATTTAATTTATAGATGTAATTTATTATTATCAAGGAGCTATCAAGTAGTTAATTGCGAAGTGATAAATAGTATTTTTATCATTATTAATGATCATATTCATTTATCCTCATCATTTTTCAAATCATTTAACAGTCCGCTCATCTATACAGAAGGTCTGTGCCCACTTAACCAGCAGTATACTTAAACAAGTTGTATATTAATATTAATTGCCTGGAAAAAGTCATTACTAGACTGTATCCCTCCTGTCATTTTTATATCCTATCTAATATTATAAGTACTAACATGAGTTTGTTTATTTGTTACGCTTTCACACATTAACTACTTAACCGATCATCGTGAAATTTTTTACACACATTATCAAGGGAAACCAAGAAGGACATAGGGTACCTTTTATCCGAAAAAACTGTTCCCGAGGGACAGAAAAATAGTTTTATATGGTAAACCCACGCGAGCGAGTCGCAGGAAATAGCTAGTTCTCTGTAAATTTCTTCGAGTGTACACAAAAGTTTATCAATGTTTAAGTATAAAATTCATCATTCAGTGTACTCAAGCCATATCATCTATTGGTGACAGCATCTATTAATCTAAATATTGTTTCTATGTAATATATATCTAAGGAAACTTATACATGATAAATTGTTTATAAATGGAATGGGACTGCACATCGCTTATACCATCCTAATACATATCGTCATAGGAACGACGTAGTTTCTAGATAGACGATGATAGACGTAGTAAATGCAGTGCTAACTAAGAAGTGACGTACAGCATTGCTTTCCTTTCATTGCTTTAACCACACGGAAGCATAATCACGTAACATTTCAAGTAATAAAGTTTGTTAACGCCCAAACTATGCAGAATCGTTGTGGCTATGTATGTCTAATTTTCAGCAGTATCGGAAAAGGAAAATTTACTATAGATACTTTATTAGTGCATTAGTGGTCTAGTGGAATACCACTACACCACCAATCTAATAAGACACAGCTTACGATCGAAGGATCGTGGGTTCGATCCCGGTCCCGTACCACTGCATTATTATTTGTAATTCACGTACGGTCCACACTGTAGACACCAATGTATTTTACGGAGAAGGAAAACTTCGTCAGGAAACCTTCACGCTCGCATGGGTATGTGAAGTCTACCAATCCGCACTAAACCAGCGCAGTAGACTACGGCCTAATCCCCCTCCTGTTCAGGGGAGGTCCGTCCCTGTAGTGGGGACGATATGAATTAGGGATGATGATGACTTTGTTAGTCTATCTGATTAATTTGTACTGTCATATTTTCTTACAGTTTCCAAAATCGCCATCCCCTTTTAACGAGATTATTCACTATGCAAATGAAGAATCAATAAAATGTCCTCAAATGGACACTTCTAGCAGTGGCACAGAGATTCTTGACTGTCTTAGACTTAATATCTTTGTGCCTTTCAAAGCGAGTTCGAGTAACCCAATGCCTGTAATGGCTTGGATCCATGGAGGTCAATTCGTTCGAGGTAGTGGTTCCGACTATGGAGTAGCGAACCTTGTTCGGGAAGATATTGTAGTAGTCACTATCAACTATCGCCTTGGACCACATGGATTTATGTGTCTTAACATTCCCGAAATACCCGGTAACCAAGGTCTAAAAGATCAATACTTAGCATTAAACTGGATCAGAAGTCATATATCTTCGTTCGGAGGCAATCCTTATAATGTGACCATTGCTGGTCAAGATGCTGGAGCTACATCGGTTTTATTACACCTTTATTCAGATAAAGAAAAATTATTTCACAAAGCTATTGTAGAAAGTGGTACTCCGCAGTCTGAAGGGCAATTCGTTAATGGAGATATTAATGCTGCTCTGAAGTTAGCCGAACATTTAGGATTTAACACAACTGATAATGAAGAAGCATTAGAATTTTTAAAAAGTTCTTCTCATGAATTAGTAACAGCAGCAGCAAGCGAATTAAATTTACAACTGAGGCCTTGCAAGGAGAGGTCCTTTAGTGGAGTGAACAATTTTGTAGAAAACGATCCATATGCACTTACAAATGACAAAAAAGTAAGGAAAACTCCCGTTTTAATCGGATACACCAATAAAGAACGTGACTCTCTAAGTGATAATTATTTTAATACTGATCCATTTCTAGAAAAATTGAACAATAATTTCAATTTCAACGAGGAAGAATTACAAAAAGCTGCAAAAATTGTTAAAAACTTTTACATAGGTGATAAATCTGTATCAAAAGATGTAGAATCAAAACTTAAGGACTTTGAATCCGATTTTGTATATAATCATCCTGTAGAAAGGATCATAGAAAAATTGTTAGACGAAGGTGCGGGGTCAATATATGAATATCTATTCAGCTATGTTGGAAATTCAGATGCTGATGGTGCTGGTCATTCCTCAGAACTTAACTATTTATTTAATATAAATGGCGCAAAAAGTGATGATGATCAATTAATTGTTGACCGAATGACATACTTGTGGGCAAATTTTGTTAAATATGGGTACGTAAATATTTATGTAGAAGAAAAAATTATATTATAGAATGTATGTTTATATGATCCCTAAATATATTTTATGGTCTTTTAAAATTCTAAAATTATTGCCATTTGTACCAATATTTAATTGATTTTTTCTTTATTTTCCAGAAACCCAACACCACAAATGACTGAATTGGTACCCATAGAGTGGAAACCCATAACAAATAACAATAGACCGACCATGGTAATTGATACAGACATCCGTTTGGAAAGTAGAGTGAACAACGAACGCATGGCTTTCTGGGATCTATTCTATTCAATGTACGGAAAGAACAGCATTGTCGCCCGTGAATGCTTAATTTAAAATGAATTATTGCCAAATGAAATAATTTTTTTTTTATTTTGATATTTGTACAAGATCATATGAAGTGGATCAAGGAATCATTTGATTTTTAAACATAAAATAATGCTTGTTACTAAGACTGCGTTTAATTTACCGATAACAAATAAACGAATTCTGATATAACTGTGCTCACAAAATTACAACTGTTTAAATCAAATGTCATTGATTTAAATACTACAAGATCACAACGACACAATGAAGAAAGTTGGGCGTATAATAACATCCGACTGTACCAACATTTTTAAATTTATGTGTAATACATTCATCAACTAAAGCCACCGAATTCTAATTCTGTTAACATATTTTCACGACAATTTTTTGTGCGTGCTAGACTTTCGAAACACTGATTCCACCATCACCATCCTAATGAAGTCTTCTACTGGAAGACACTGATATACATCACTGAGGTTTTATTTTTATGCTGGTGATGGACATCAGCAAATAATGATTTATTTTCTCACCACTAAAAAAGGTACACAAAAGCAAGTGCTTAAATTACAATGTATAATATTGTGAGTGAGACTGGTGCTTGAACTTGGCAAGACCTGTATTTCAAGTCACTAATTCACCTTCCCAAAATATTTCCTAAAAATTATAGTTATTACATATGTATGTTACTGAATCAGGACTGAAATGGGTATACGGTGTATATAGTGATTAATGGATGTATGCGTCCGTGAGTGCGTGTGCAAATATGTGTGTGTGTGTGTGTGTGTGTGTGTGTCTGTGTGTAATATAGGGATAACAAGAGAGAAATAGTCATTGGGGTATATCTAAAATATTTTCAGTGTTCTCATAATTTAGGGGCATGAGCAGACCTGTAACATTAATGTTGCATGCATTTTTATTGAGAGAGTAGATACCCCTATTAATTTTATTGTAAAGAAAGCCTCCCAGAAACCCAAAGAAACGTCTTGAGGAATGTTTTGAAAAGCGATTGTTACTACGATCCACTGGATCAAATCGTCTACTATTCTGGAGACTCGAAGGATTATAAGTCAGTAGTGTGTGCTGTTTCATGATCGTCAGTAGAATAAATAATTGACGTACAGTCAATACTTTACATTCCTTGTATAAGCTTTCCGTCGGGTAACGGAAGGGGTGAGAATAAGTGACCTTTAATAGTGCCCGTTGAGCTCGTTCCAGTTTGATTAGGGTAGAGTTAGGCGATCCACCCCAAGGTGTTATGCAGTAAATTAGCAACGACTGACAAAGAGCAAAATAAATCCTTTTTTTCAGGTCCTCATCTGCCACATGTCGTAAGTTCTTAAATATATAAATTAATTTTCGAGTCCTGGAAATGAGTGCATCTATCTGAGGATGAAAGCCTAAACAGGAATCAAGAATAACCCCTAAATATTTGAGACTTGTGACTCTTTGCGACTGATTGCAGTCGCAACCTGTGATTTGAGGAGTCACACACATATTTGCAGCAATTGAATGGAGAACATCTGTAGGCCGTAAGGAGGAAGCTTTGATTGCAAAAGGCATATATTTTGTTTTATCTGTTTTTAAGGACAAGGCTGTTTTTAATGCCTTGTCCTTAAAAACAGATAAAACATAATTAATATTGTATAAGATTGGCTCCGGGGATTACCTATTTACAATCTGATACAATATTTAGACCTTCTTGGGCATACTCATAAACTTCAGACCATGTGTCAAAGTAAAATACTAGAATAGTTATGACATATCATGTCATCATCTCTCAATTTACTTGTGTCGAGGATGTAATACACAGTCTGTTACGACAGATGTGGAGGCTGTGTGTTTTTCTCTATCATGAGACATTCAATTTTTTTTATCATACTTTGATAATCCTTTTGTTTATTTGGTGACCCGAAGGTCATTAGATTCCGATTTAAATCCCGATACAGGTAAACGTTCTTTTAAGTACTAAAGTTTAATGAACTCGAATCATAGATATTGAACCACGTTTGTATATATCTATTACATATAATATAAGTATGTATATCGTTGTTTAGTATACAAGATAATATATATATAAGTACTCTATCCTTTTAAATTTTCTTTTTTTCTTTTTTTTTTTCTTTTTTCTATTTTCCTCCGTTCTTTGAAGCTTTAATTTCGTCATTGTTTTATTCTTACTATCTATATTCGTCATAAGTATATTGAAATTAGGTTTTTATTTAACGGTGTCTTGTTTAGTAAATAGTACTCTATTCCTATGTACAGTCAAACTATTCTTTGCTTCGACGTGGGACGCCCAGTGGCTACAGCTTGGGTGCGAAAATTTGAGAATAGGCGCTTTCTCTCCCGGCTATGATATCAGCCAAGGTTAAGGGCGAGAGCGCCTGGAGCGACCTTCTACGAAGTCGTCATGGCGGCTAAAGAGTCGGCCGAACGACTGTGAGAGGAAACTTCGCAGAATCCATCTCGCCGAAGACATCCAGGGCGTAGGCGCAGGGCCTATATGGACCTGTTCACGCACTAGGATGCAGCCTGCGAGCGGCGGAGATTGCTACCCGTCTCTCGAACAGATGCAGGCTCGTGGAGGCAGTGCGCTTCGTTCGGTGCACTCCCATAAGAAGCAAAACTCCCTACACAATTAGGAGAGGTTTGTGCAGAACGAACCAGGCCCGCCCGCACCGTGGACGTATGCTCGCGATCTCCCGCGGTCGGGCGTACAGACGGACCCGTGTAGGTTTTATTGGGAGCAATCCTCACATAACCGTTGCGTCGAGCGCTCGGCATGCGGTAAGGCATTTCGTATATGTAAAAAAAATCATTGCTAAATGTATTCAATGCGTTTTGTTGCTTATCATACGCACAGCTATTACAATCGCAAGTCAGT
This sequence comes from Thaumetopoea pityocampa, assembly GCA_017165845.1. Lineage (NCBI taxonomy): Eukaryota > Metazoa > Arthropoda > Insecta > Lepidoptera > Notodontidae > Thaumetopoea > Thaumetopoea pityocampa. The sequence continues at coordinate 28,392 of WUAW01008865.1, forward strand.
GTCTCCTTTGTGGGTCGCCACTCGGACGGATGGGGCTCATCAAGTCGTACAAAGGATCGGAGACAACAATCAGCCGCCGCCCACAAGTGCAGCCCACTTTGGATCACTTACAAGTATATTTTAGTTCTTTAATAAATGAAAAATAAAATAATCTGTAAAACTAATTGAATTGGGGCAAAGTATCAATATCTCTATCTATGACTTTATGTTGTTGAAGAACTTTACCGTTGATAAAATTTGTACGGGACGTGATGAAGAGACCAAGAAACGAAAATATAGTGAAATTAATCAAAGATGCATTTTCAAGCATTAAGGAATGGAAAAGATTATGCGAACAGGCAAAAGAGATATACAAAATATTTAATAACGTCATATAAATAGACCAAGATTTAGAAAAAAAACCTTTTACAAGTCGGTGATGGTAAATCAACTCATAAATCAGAACTGACACCGCCCCAGCTCTTGGGTCATCGTGAATACATTCGTATCGTGGATATTCATTTTTTATAACACATCTTCCCTTTATTCTGCATATATGCTTATATATTTGTTGACAACACCCAATTTAATCAATTTAATTTTTGGCGGCAACTCGAGTGAAGCATTACCTAAAGTTTTATTTTATTGTTTTATATTAGTTTATTATTATGTTCGATTTGTAAATTTGGTGTTGCTTTTTGTATCAACCACTATGCAAACATTGCAGAGTCATCGTATTTTTTCAAGACATGTATTAGCTCACGAGTACTTTCGTCTAATCAATATTGTAATCATTGGATTAATGTCAAAACTCTCAAGAAGCAATCAAATATGATAGAGCGGCATTTTATTGTAACATCGACGAAAATATCTACTGAAATGAAAAATTGGCTTAAATGTCTAGATACCAGGCCATAAAACACATCCCGTGGAGGCGGCTAATGACCTGTGCGTTCCACAACTAGCAGTCGATCGCCAAGTCACCCGTCACTTTTCGATTAGAAATGTCATTCCAATACATTTTTTCCGTTTCTATTAGCGTTAACGATTGTCGAAAGTCAACTTGGCTAGAGGGGTAGGCTCGATTTGGGTGAAACATGCCGCAGTATTTAAGTCGGAATAGTACCTTTAATATTATAATACTTACGAGTATTAGTTTGACCAAAATCTAATAGTTTTTGCATGAAGCTCGAACAAAAAAAACAAATAAATAACAACAAATATCGACAGATTTAGTTTCAGCTCTTAATTAGTCGATCTCAGTACTTTTTTTTAAATATCTTTGATTTACAAAATTTGACATTTAACAATTTTATAACAGTATATTATAGATATTGTCAATGTTATAACGTAATAATAGAATAATTAAATAATATTTTCCGTGGAATCATATCATTCGTGAGAACATTCTTATTGTATTACGTAACAAATAGTTGAAACTAGTACACGCACTCATAACAGCGAGATAATTTTAATTAAACTTTTTATTTTAACTGTCGCAACTAACGGTAGCAAATGTAACAGTTCCTATAATACAGTTCTCAAGGCAACGTTACAGAAACAAATAAATTATAGTAACGGTTATGATATATCGCAACAATATCAGATCACAAATCTTAAAGTACTTTTCTCATAGTAAATTTAACTGATTTAAAACATGATCTTTCCGTCTCATTACAAAACGCAACCTAACCCAAAACAGATTGAAAGAAAGCAAAAAGTTAAAAAAATAACGTTTTATATAGTTTTTAAACAGATTATAATAGTACTATTAATGTATACCATAGTGGTTATAATAGAATTAATAGTTGGTGGCAATGTGATAGGTAACAGGATCCGATGAAGATAACCGACCAGAATGACAGTAAACGGACAGTTTTAACCTAAATCTGATATCGGGTTATTTTTAAGAGGTAATAACGCTTTAACTTAGGCTGAACCATAGGAGTCACATGTGTCACCGTCCTTCTTGGGGATCGTTTTGAATATGAGCATGAGGCGTCATGAAATCGCGATCTATGCTCTTAATACATTATCGTTAGTCATCTGGCTGCCGTCATACGAGCCCTACGTGGTACGTAATCTGTGTGACACGCGGGCACCGATTAATGGCTATCAGCAAATATTCGCGGAGTTCTTTCAATCAAAGACTTCACCAGTCCACGCTAACTTACAACGTCTATATTCATCGAAATTCGCTATTTGCCGTGTAATAATAGCAGAATTTAACCGGTTAATGCTAAAAGGACACTGAACAATCGACAACGATGTTTATTTTTTTTTTTGTATATTTTATGGCTTAGTAGCTATGTAAGACCTATAGGTAGCCAAACACAACGACGTTAATTCTCAACTAACACAGCATAATTAAATACTAATGTAATATTTTAATACTAATATCTTACCAACTAGGTAACGTTATTCATAATATATGTACTAACATCTTGTAATACAGAAGGGCCCGCAAATGACAAGACGTCACGGGATTACAACGGGATGTGTAATCTGTGGCTTTTGTAACTTTGACAATTGGAACTCCGACTTTCACTCCCGCCCATCGCGACCGCTAACATCATTAGATGCGCCAGATTTTCACAATTTTCTTTGTCTGGTCCGTGACCGCCTTGATTCGCTCTATCAATGTTGTTACTTAATCGATCTGTTGTTTTCTTTTTGATTCGTTAATCATTCGCTTTCATTTTCTCTGGAACTTTAATGAACATATCGATACGTAGATGATGTGATAAATAGATAAAGATTATCGGTTTTAGAATTATTTAGTTTTTAATTATTAGTTGTGTTATTAGTTATATAAAATTTAATTTACACACCACTAGTTGTTGTCCGCTGGTCCGTTTACATGCACTTACTATCTAGTCGAAAACCCAACCGGGCGTGCGCCATAATTTCTTCGTAATGGTATTGATTTCCGATTTGCTAGATATCCATTATGATAGCTCGGCTACTACGTATGATATAAATATAATTTATAGCCTACAGCACTCAGGAATAACGTAACTTTCTATCAGCGCATTTTTTTTAGAATTGAATTATTAGTTCCGGAGAATTCGGATACATGCAAACTTATTAACAAACAAAGTTTACTTCTTTATAATATTTGTATAAATTGGAAACATATGTAGGTCTATATTTTGATGCCTCAGAGTGTTAAAATTAAATATCATCGTTTTCAAAATGTTGTCACTCAATTTTAAGTGCAGGTCTTTTCCACAAAATTCCATCTTATGTAGTTAAAAAAATATAATTGTGAATACATGTATGTAACAAATATATTTTGCTTTTTAATCTGAAGGCCTAAGTGAGTAAAGTCTAAGGTGCTAACATTTCTATCAAAAATCTGAAAACGGCTTCATTCCAATTACGTCCTGTTTATCTCATTACTTAACCAATAAAAACTGTCTTACAACTGATATAATCAACTGGTTTTAATGTTCGTCACCCAAAGGTGATATATACATATATGTAGATCGATATTATCGATCGAATGAGGACGATCAGATTACATTGTGTGTCAAGGATTTCGTACACCTACAAAACGAGAAAACAAAACACGTCATTTATTGTACGTTCAATAATTTGCATAATAACCACCAAATCAAGTTTCATGGAATAAGGTCATCTTCACGACTGTGTCCGTACTTGATATATAGAATTAATGGTAGGGTTATAAAAATTGAATTAATATCTGCTGTAATTGAATAAACACTGAAAAACCCGGCCCGCACTGACAGAACGCTTAGTGTGGAAAAACCAACCCTCTCACTGTGAACCGAAGACCGAGAAAGTCGCGAGTAATCACTGTATGCGAAAGATTGGTGCTGAATATCCATATCCAGTAGGAATAATATGTGCACAGCTATTCTAAAAATGAATGAAATTATATGAATCCTATCCATCCAAAGGTTGTCTGGAAGATATTGTATATTGCTATAAAACCGCACAATGTACACATTTTATTTCTTGTTTTTTTTAAGGTTTGTATTTTTTATTGCTGCACTGCTATGTGTGCAATAAAGTGTACTCAGTTCTATTAACTTACGCATATAAATGTTGACAGGCTCCTTAGATGTACGGATGTAGCATCCCTCAGTCGTTGCGTTGAGCTTGTACACTCCAAACTCACCCAGTTCTGGTCGAAGTTGACATAACAGCCCTCTGCGTAAAATATTATGATAATGAGCAATCAGTAATAATTATAAGTGTAATATAGCTAAATGTAAAATTAATAATAATAATAATAAATATACCACCAATATATTCTCTAGTAAATTATAAAATCATTTGAGGGGTGGATGCAGGCGGCTCACTGCCGTTCAATGTGGCGATAGACCTAAGTCCAGCAGTGGACATCTGTCGACTGATATGATAATGATCATGAAAGTATAAAATTATATTTTAACAAGTTATCGTTTTTTTTTTAATAATATGAACTGAAAATATAAAATAATCTTTCAATGAGTAAGGTAATAAATAGTTAATTAAAAAAAATCATGAGTTGCTTTTACTTTATTGCCCTCTATTCGTAAAAAGTATATTTATGAAAACGCAGTAAAATATTTTTATTTTTTATTTCATATTTCTATAAAAGCGTGTTTTATATTTTTTAACTAGTGCATGAAGAAAAGCCAACAAAATGCACATCATCGTCTTAATAATTAATATATGTATTTTATGTTTAACGTAAATAAGAAAATTAGTATTGTGTTCTGTGATGTTCATTTGAACTCACTTTGTGGCGATCTACTTCACTGCATAGTACCATACATCATCAACAGATGGCGCAGGATTAAAGTAACGACATTAGAAGTCTAAATCACGCGCATGGAGTTTAATAGCGACTTAGCGTATATACAATGCCCCGATATCTAGAGTCGAGACGGTGGCAGGCCCAGCCAGACAACACCCGTCTGGCTAGAAAATCTTCCCTTCTCCGATACTACCACTCCTGCCACACTTCCACCCTACAGCTGGTGAGGTAATCATCAACGTCATCATGGGTCATAATCATCTTGCTATAAGTGGTGACCCCTGCATTGAACAACGAGCAACCTTCTGAAAAGTAATATATTCATCAGCATGCTACCGCCATCAACATAGTTACTACCCTCAATCATAGAAAAAAATCAAGAATCCATCAGCAGCATCTACTTCACTACATACCACACATCCTCAACAGATGGCGCAGGATTAAAGTAACGACTAAAATATTAGGCAAAAAGATTACACAAGTTTGTGGGTGGTTTGTGGGGCATGTCGGACTCCTACTGACTAAAAAATCTCCAGACCTTAATCTGTGCATTCATATTCATAGGCTAGGGGACCCACTGTGGATAACCTGTCAATTACCTCTCTCTGCCTCGCTTTTTCGTGTACTTTTCGGGCGGCTTGCTGCTCTAGGACCTCGACACCTTAAGGTGCTCCCAGCAACATCAGCTCTTACCTTAATGTTGGCTACATAAAGATGAAACGAGATGAGTACTACCCTAAATGTTTGTATAACCTACCTTTATGTGCAACCTGTTTTCTTACTACTTCACATTGTCTCTAGTGAGACGTTTTTAGACAACAAAACAGTTAGTTGGACGTGGGAGTCCTGACTCACGTGGTGTTCCCCGCGGTGACGTACTCGTCCGTAACGCCGGAGTACACGCGCCAAGTAGATTGTCGCGCTGTGCTGATTACCCAGGATTCTTCTATATCGGCAGTTAAATTCTTCTGAAGTTCCCATGGACACTGCAAGAGAAGATATCACAATTTATTAATAAGTTAATCGTTTTCCCTTTCTACTTTTTATATAGTACGCTCTGCCGAATCAAAATTAAAATGTTGTTTACAGAAATTACATAGCTCTTGTTTACATAGCTCGCAGAACCGATGGATGTTGCGGTAATAAAATGTTGGAGTGGCGATTCCGAACCGGAAAGCGTAACGCGGCCGACCTCCAACTAGATGAACCGATAGCACGGTGTAGATCATAGACAAGCGGTGGATGCTGGCGGCTCGTAGCCGCTCGGTGTGCTGATCATTGGAGGAAGCCTATGTCCAACAATGGACCAGTGAGTCTATTAGTAGTCTGCGGGCTAACGTGATGTTGATGATGATAATACAAAAATTGCAAATAATCCAAAAAAAAACAGAATAAATTAGACACTACGTCTTTCCTACTAAAGATATAGAATAAACAAAATCATAAAATACAACAGAAATTCAATTGACACAGAGACGTTGAGGCGGTATCCAATTGTCGTTCAATAAATAACTAAGCACTAACAGCGTCCTCTATTTCTCTTTAAGGGGAAGCGCACGCCCAGGGCTGGAGTACCAAGGGCTGGAAGGATGATGACGTTGATATTCTACTAATCACAGATAAACCTAAACGTTAAATGGGTTACTGAACTTATATCCACGATACAACTTTATGATATATATTTTGAGTTACCATTCATTATCATCACTATATTTGTCCCCTCTACAGGGGCACGAATCTCCCCTCATCAAGAAAGCGATTAAGCCGTAGTCTACCGCGCTGGTCTAGTGCGGATTGGTAGACTTCACACACCCCTGCGAACATGCAGGTTTCCTCACGAAGTTTTCCTTCTCCGCTGTCTGAGTTACCATTATTTAGCGGCAACCAGTAAACTACATTATTATGTAAGTAGACGTCGATGAGTAAATTAATTGATGGCCTTTCTATAATAATTGTAAGTTCAAATAATACTAAAAGAATTGACAGCAGAAAGTATGTTTGAAAGGCATTCGTTGAAATGTATTTAGAACGAGATGCGTCACTGCGATCATCCACTAAATCAGTGAGACGGCCATTTTCTCCACGGAGCGCCGCGTGCGTCGAATGCCTGACACACATCCGAGTACAATCAGTAATACGTGCACGGCTTTATAAAGTACTTTATTTCGCGTATGTAAAATAATCATCGGCCTAATCCCCCTCTTGATCAGGGAAGGACCGTGCCCCTGTAGTGGGGACGATATGGACTGGGGATGATGATGATGAAAATAATCATCATTATCAGCTCGTAGAAGTCCACCGTTGGACTAGACCTCCTCCTTGAAACAAGAGCGATTTGCTATAATCTACACGCTTGGCGGATGTAATGGAGATTACAGTAGTTTTTGATTGAATACAGTAGTTTTTGATTGGTTAATGCTGCTGCTCATTATCCTGATACATGCCTTAACTGCATTTTAACATCCGCGGGAAGAAATGGAGTGACGCTATTATTATGCCGGCGCCACACGTCAAATGTATTGATCAATTTTTTTTTATTAACAACTTACGTGAATGTTGGTTTTCCGCTACATGGGAAATCCCAACACAATCACAGATTTATATAAAAAGCCACTTTTACATGAGCTCTCGTACCTTAACGGCGACTATTAAAACACGGATCAAGCTGTATCTTCTATTCTACTAAACCGACATTGATGAAACATGCCACAGTACTTAAGGCGGAAGAGTACGTTTAAGATTGTAATAGTTTGACCGAAAATCCTGCTGAATTCTCAAACAAAAATTGATGGATTCAGTTTCAGAAGCCCTTAATTAGTCGATCTGGGTAGTTTTTTTTTTAATAACTTTGATTTACAAATTTTGATATCTAACAATTTTATAATAGTATGGAATATAACAAATACATATACTAGCTGTTGTTCGTGGCTCCGTCATCTAGGTGCGAGTTATACCAAAATGAATGGCGTGAAAATATTCTCCGTATTCAAATTATCCCCAGTCCATATTCGTCCCCACTACCTCTGTAGTTGTTCGTGCCTCTGCACGAACCTCCAGTTATCAGGAAGGGATTAGGCTGTAGTTTACCACGCTGGACTGGCACGGATCGGTAGACTTCACATAACCATGCGGGAATGCAATTTGCTTATGAATTTTTCCTTCTCCATTGAGTACATTGGTGTCTACAATGTAGATCGTAGGTACATGAATTAGAAATAACTTAGTAGTACAGGACCGGGATAGAAACCGCGACCTTCGGATCGTGTCTATAACACTACACTACCAATATACTTGTACCGTGTTCATATACATATGTGTGCACATATACTAATTTTCATGACTTTCGGCCATACGTTATAGAAGTTTATACGCTACATTGCCTTCTAGCGAGTTAAAATGGATTGCATAAAAACTTTATCCATGAAAAAACACTTAGATATGTCAAATTTCATGGGAATAGGTCAAACGGTGTTGGAATTATCAATCACATAATAAGGTATACATTGATTTGTAAGATTCATCTGGGAAACGCAGGAAAAAACTAATATTTGTTCAAACTAGCTTTCACCCTGAGCATTCAAAAATAGTACTTCTGCTGGAGGTGATCTTCAAGAATGAAGAAAGTCCGCCCGCGTGAATGTTGGTTTTCACACTAAATAGTTAACACCTCAATAATTATAGATCTCACTCCATCGTTATGTCGTACGTCGTACCACACCATACCATACCATCTCGTACCATAATTGTGACTACTGAATGATCAGGCTGTATATGCAGTCCTACTTGACCAGTTTTGATGAAACATGCCGCAGTATTTATGTTGGTATAATTAGTTTCAGAAACACTTAATTAGTGAACCAGAGTTAGATTTTTTGAAATATTTTTAATGTACAGGTAATGACATTTTATAATTTTATTATAGTATAGATAATAAGCATTTGTATATCGTTAAGCAATTAAGCTAACAAGGTCAAATTATTTGAATTCATATACTTCACTATTTATTACAATCGGCACTTGGCTCCAAGGTGAAAATAAATAGGACAATTACCCTTACGTACATAAGTACTCGTATAAATTTTGCCGATAACAAAATACTACAAATTATTTATTATATTTTATGTAATAATTCTGAAATAACTTCAAGTTTTATAAAAAGCCATTTAGCTGTTAGCCGAGTGGTCAAACACATGTTTTACATACGAGTATATCATATATATTCACCCTAGCTCACAAGTCTGATTTTAACTTATCTAGTTGTCGTTTTTCATCATCATCATCATCATGTGTACGTGAAATTCTTCAGGTACATTTGTTTCTGCGGCCAGGCTTCTGTCTCATCGGATCGTCACGAAGTAAATTTATTTATTTATTATTTATTTATTTATTCACAATATAAAAAATTAAAAGAAACAAAGTCCACAAAACCGATTTAACCGATTTAATTAATGACAGGTGCATATATGTACTATATCCACAGAGTAGTTGACTCAATTTCTTATCTTAGTTTTATCAATAACTTATGCTATATATAATATAAAATAGAAAAAAAAATATAAATCACTTCAGTGATAAGTTAAAAACCTTTCAAGTTTGGTAGTGGGTGTAATCGTGAAGTTACAAAAAATAGGATGCACATACTGTTTTACGACGTCACTGCCATTGTGGGGTAGGTATACGAGAGAGACAACGAGATGTTCCCACTAAGCCCTCGTTTTTTTCTCATGCCCATTTTTAAAATATTAATTACCATCTCATTTTACAACTAATTCCGGTGCTGTTTTCAATGACAAGTTTCTTTTTAATGGTATTTACTGTCGCGTATAAAATAATTTAAAACGTCAAACACAGGAAACAATTTTATTAAACCTACTTTATAATTTGTATACCATTTTCACAATTCCTGTGAGTGACGGCGGCTATAAGTGCTGTCACAAGCAGGGCTGGGCAGAGCTAGCCTCCCCAATAAACCCATGTATACAATTAGCTTTATATATTTTATTCATACAGCATCATAAGTTATTATTACTTAATCATATCTAATATATTAATAAAATTAGGAAAAGTAGATAATTAAAAAACACATCTACTTATACCATATTCTATACATATATAATTACTTGTCCTAACTGGTTCATCAACGCACAGCCTAAACCGCGGGGACCACAAACTTAAAATTTTAGTAGTTGATGTCTTTTATGTTGAAAGAATTTTCGAAAATTTTTTCCCTATAGGGGTAAAATAAGGGATGAACGGTTGTATGGAAATTGGAAATTTTCAAAGTTAAAAGAACGAAATTTAATATATCTGCTTCTGTTTAGAAATAAATGTAGACGTATATCAGAGTTTCTTAAAATTTCACGCCTAAGGGGTGAATTAAGGGTTATAAGTTCATATGGGAAGTTCGTTACTTTTGGAGGTAGAAGCACGAAATTTCATATCAATGTACACATATATCGGTGTTTTCCAAAATTTCACCCCTAAGGGGATGAATTATCTAAATAATTTTAACCCCAAAATGAAACATTGTAAACATCGTTTACAAAAAGATACTATGGTCATTAAAAATAAAGATTAAAAAACTTAAACACGCGAGCGAAGCCGCAGGGAACAGCTAGTATCTGATAATGTTCCCTCCCTAATACAAGTGTTGACCACTTACAAAAATTATGATGAAAGTTAGAAATTTCAATTATAGTTGCATATTCCCCATTATATTCAGCAGGAGGCGTTTATCAACTGAAGATGAAGCAGAAGAGCTAAAGAAGAATAAAAAAGAAACCCTCAGCAGCTTGTATTTGCTGGATGCCGTGAGAATGAAACATTGCTATTCTGTCGAGCAAGCAGTTTCTAAATTTCCCATGGTAACAGTGCGTAAATCCATAGATTCGTATCCAGACAGATTAAAAGCCTATATTTCAATATATATATATATATATCATAAATTGTCAAAGATGACCATTTAGAATAGAAATATTTTTTTTTGCTGAGACTTAATAAATATGTATTATATATAAAAGTTTAATTAAAATTACCTCACTTCATAAAAAATAAATGCATTTTCATTTGTAATAGAACTTATGTCTGGACTAGGTATAATATAAATTACATAACGCTGTTTGATTTTATACATGTATAAAATCGCGTGTTCATTGTATCCTTTTTTTTATATGAAAATGGCTGACCCATACCGTCGCGCCGAGAGCACAGCACAACGGCGACGGTTATGTGAGGATTGCACCCACTAAAAACTGTGCGGCGTCCGCCTTGGCCCTTGCGCCCGAGCGCGGGAATCACGTGAGCAGTCATCCGCGGTTCGGGCGGGCGTGCTCATTGTACCCTACTTTGATGCATTCTAAATAAGCCGGGTAAAACCGATGACTCGGCAATACGTGGTCGATAATACTTGCTAATGCAAGTAAGCATTGAGTACCTACACGCTTGTTAGTTTAGATCAGAGGTTCCCAGACTTTCTTTTCTCATACACCACTTTCAAAATTTAGCTGGTTCCGCTAGACCCCCTGCAGCTACATTTCTACCATAATGTGACGNAGATTAGATCTAACTATAGAAATTTGCGTACGCCAACGTAGACCCCCGTCGAGTCTCCCGTGGACCTCTGGAGGTCCACCTGGACCACTTTGGGAACTAAGGGTTTAGATTTTAAAAAATGAGAAAAAAAATCTTTTGGAACGTGTCCAGATATTTATCGTCCAGCCAGCATTATTCCAATGTAGTCGACTAGCCTAACCGTTCTCATTCTGACAGGAGACCCATGCCCTGCAGTGGGTCAGTAGATGGGTTGATTATAATGATGATAATGGTCATCATCATCATGATATAGATGATTGTATATGGTCTTCAAGCCTATCCTCCCAGATGTTCATTTCTTTTCTGTTCTATCACACACATGTAGTTTTTATACACAAAAAAACAGTGAAAGTGATAGAGCATCTTTAATAATACGTATATAATTTGATCGGATAGATACTAGTATAGCGGACCTAAATGAGATAATTGTCTGGAGAGAACGTTTATCGACACGTACGAACGATTACGACAAAAAATATTTCCAGTAACTCTTGTGTGGTTACAATCTGACGCCATTCGCGTTCTGCGCTATCGCGTTTCTCACTTGTAACGATGTATTCTTCGCGTAACGTAGATCAACAATGATGGACGTGGACGCCATTCGAAAGCAGCTCTGTTTACAGAATCAGTCGATTTCATATGCCGTTCGCATTTTTAAGCACTTTGTGTTGTCACTTACGTAAACGGTTGGCATTTGTTTTATTAGGCTTCTGAACGCACTACTAGTCGTTAATCTAGTATGAGACACAATTGTGCTGATTTTGACAACAGTGTAATAGAACTTAACTAAATTTTGTCACTCCCTATCTTTTTCTAATGTCAAACGCCAAAACGAGATAGCTACAATTTTGGCGCTATCAGTTTCGTTTAGAAACGTTAAAATTAAAAGATTTAGACGCGATCTCGGAACACGTGGACTAAAGATACGCAAAAACGCAACATTTTTTGAATCGTTTGACAGAAACGTAGGTATAAATGTATAAAATATCTCGCTATAAATGTTTGCTATCTCGTTTTGGCGATTGACATTAGAAAAAGATAGGGAGGGACTAAATTTAGCTAAGTTCTGTTACAACAGCATTATAATCTGTACACACTAAAACTTTGGTGTTGGTTTTTTGACATTTTGGAGCTGGCAACTCTGTCTTCCCTTTTTGTTTGATCTATTGGCAAGGGTGCTCTGTTCGCTTATAAAATAATTGAAATACATTATTAAACTTAATATTATCAACCTAATCCGTCCCTTATCATTTATTTAGTCTCTTACAATTCTTCTATGGCTGAGTGACGCCGCCATGGTAATAAATTCACTCAATTTTGTCCCGTAGATGCTGTGGGAACCTGCTAAGGGATGTACCAGGATAGTGGGCACCAGCATTATCCTGTTCATCATCATCACCACCATATTAGCCCACAGACGTCCACTGCTGGACATAGGCTTCCTCTAATGATCGCCATACTCAGAGGTTATGAGCTGTCTGCATCCACCGATTGCCCGCGATCTTGGAATCGGGGGTCTACCCGCATTACACTTTCCGTTTAGGGGTCGCCACTCCAACATTTTAAGACCCTAACGTCCATCGGTTCTGCGAACTATGTGCCCCCCCCACTGCCACTTCAGTTTTGCAAGCCTTTGAGCCACGTCAGCGATTCTAGTTCTCCTTCGGATTATCTCATTAGGGATCCTGTCTCGCAGGGAAATTCCGAGTATAACTCTTTCCATTGCTCGCTGCGTGATCTTGAGTTTTCTTATGAGGTCCATAGTCAGTGGCCACGTTTCAGATCCATGGGTTATCACTGGCAATACGCACTGATCGAATGCCTTACTATTAAGGCATTGCGTTATTTTTGGTAAGATGCCACGTAGTTTCCTGCATGCTGCCCAGCCGAATTGATTTCAGCGACAGACCTCTTTCTCGAAGTTCGATTTACGTAACTGGACGAAGTATCTCAAGTATACATATTCCGACACAACTTTGAGAATAGAGCCCTCTAGGACCCTTGCGTGGAGCGGAAGAAGAGCTTTAATCATATCTTTGGTCATACCCATATTCATTTTTAAGTCCACCTGTTGAGAAGGTCTATTGAGGTCTTAGAACATTATGCTCAAGTCAGTAAGCGATTCAGCCATGAGTATTATACTATCGGCAAATCGAACATTATCCTGTTATTATAATATATTTAAGCTATTATTCAATCAAAATCTATTGCGATCTTCAAGACCCCTGCCAAGCATGGAGATTATGATTAATTATTCATTTTTAAGGTTCATGTCCAACAGTGAACTCCTACAGGCTTTTACACGATGATTCTTCTCCATCACCAGTTACAAGCGTATCGATGTACACAGCTGGATAAGCCTCTTACAAATTTAGGATTTATATATTAGACGACTAACGAACTTTGATATTTAATACAGTATTAAAATAGTTGATCTAATGCAACCGCGCCTTAACAGATATTAACGTAAATCCCCAAGTTTCTTGACCGCACTAGAGTAAGCGTTAGCACGACTTTAGACATTAGTTTTACATTTTGTGCATCGATTCGCGCCCGCTTTCATTCCAGCCAAGATTGGAAACCACTGTATTTTTATTTAAATATTATCTGAAACCGGTAGCCCGCAATAATTTTGTAATAATACAGAGCCTTATAAGATCTACTTTACTACCTAATCTAAACGCGGGTCACTGGTTGAAGACCGCAGAGGCAATACAAAGACGAAAGCACTTTCGCTTTTATAGTATTAGTATAGAAGTGTGCATTGGTGGTGTAGTGGTTTTACACACGGCTTACGATCGAAGGGTCGTGGGTTCGAATCGCCCGGTCCCGTACCACTATTTGTAATTTATGTACGGTCTACATTGTAGACAC
>WUAW01008865.1:45661-58043 GCA_017165845.1 Thaumetopoea pityocampa
GGTAGACTACGGCCTAATCCCCCTCCTGATCAGAGGAGGTCCGTGCCCCTGTAGTGGGGACGATATGGACTAGGAACGATGATGATTCTTAACGATGATGAGTATAGTTCAAACGTAAGTCAGGGTCTATTGTTATTGCACGAGATTTGCCGTTAAGTTATCCTCGTAGTATCCATATGTCCTAAGATAACTAAATTGATTCTGATAGCAGGCAAGGTCAACTGTTTTACGTGTCTTCCAAAACACGAAGGAAATCAGGCCTAAAATCAACCCGAGTGAATTATCACTTATAGTTTTATTTTAACGTTTTACATTAGTTTATTGTGATCGGGGTTCGTGTATGTGCGTACAATAATTACTGAAACGAACAGACAATTCCAGTACATTTATTTCGTATCCTGCGAATTATCATCTTTTGAAATTAATTATACTAAGTTGCCCTTCGGTGTTAATGGAGGAAACCGTTCATTTTGTTGATTAGTCCGATCGGTTCAAACATCTCGATAACACGCTAAGCTATAAACTTATTTGTAAATATGCTGAAAATAAAACTTTGTGTAATCGTATCGTTGTGTTTGATATACAGTATTCAAGCTCAAAATATAAATCCAGCTGGTCTGATGGCTGACTGTAAGTTTATTTTCATTACCAGCTATTTACTCCGCCCGTATGGTCTTTTTACTGGCTCAGAAACCTTCCTCTTGGGGTGCGTACAAGAAGTTAAAAAAAGTTTTATTAGCATCAAATACGCATCCGACACAAACAGAGATACATTCATCTGTACTAATATTATAAAGAAATTTGTGAGATTGTATGTACGTATATCTAACCTGCAGAATAAATTGATCGGATTCAGAAAATTTTTTCACTAACCAACTGCATTATCGCTGAGTGCTATATATTTTATTTTGATAAGAATTTGAATTCTACATGGGTTAGGCGACGGATAATAGGTTTTGTATAGTATTCAGTGTAGTAAGTATTCAAGAAACTGAAAAGAAAAATTCGTTTATCAAAATTTATTTTACCATCTTCAAAGTAGGCCCTATTGCTTGCAATACAAGTACATTCAACTAGTTCTCCGTATATTTTTCGTAGCTGATTGTGGTATGGCCATTAGCTCGTTCAGCAAATTTTCTTTTATGGTTTTGACGACTCAAAACGCCTTCTCCGAAACAGCAATTTTAGCTAAGGAAATAAGAAAAAGTCAAATACGGCCAGATCTGGTGAGTACAGTGATTGATTGGTGGCATTTGTTGAGTTTTTCGCTAAAAACGTTTACACAATAATAGCTTTCAGTGCATTATCGTGGTGCAAAACCATGAATTGTCATCCCATAAATCTGAATATTTTCGGCAGACATCTACCCTCACGTAAGCGTCTCATGACGCCTAAATAATATACTTTATTTACCGTTTGTCGCTCTGGAAGAAATTCGGAGTAAACTACTTCGCGGTTATTGAAGTAAAATGAACTGAGGTTCTTTTGATGCTCTATTTCGACAAAATTGAGCTCCTTTGGGACCAGTCGTGTTGCGACGACTAGCCGTGCTCGATATAGGCCTATATGGCGTTCCCCCGTTGAAAATGAGCCTCTTACAAAAAAATTAATATGCGTTATCCTGGTGCATCGCTCTGCTACTTCTCACCGCACCCATGGAAGTAGATGGAGAACCGATCATACAATGACAGTGCCACAAAGCAGTAGTCTTGATGTTTCAATTATTATTTCAAGTTAATTGTGAAAAGAATCGGTCTGATCGTCATCATATTTTTATAGTCTCTAAAATTTATTATGGTCATTTCATTAATATTTATCACCCCTCTCAAGGTCCAGGCATGAATCGCACCACGCTGCTGTCAAAAAAGACGAAGAGCTCCTTGACGGTAGTTGTCGTGTACCCGACTGTCAGCCTCTTCGGGTATCGAGAGGTCAGATGCAAGCTTGACAGAGGAGCTACGTGCGTTGCACAGCGCTTGGATCTTCACTGTAAGACCATGGTAAGTAAACTACATAACAGCTTGGGATTCTCGGGATCTTAATCACCAACTCACGTCTACTTTTAAAAATCTATGTGCGAATATTATCTTTTACCGACATTCGTTGAATGAAAACACCATTAGAGAAACAACTACCCTCAAACAACTATCTGAAAAATGACAACAAGCTCGAACCTTATCATAGTTGATATTAAATATGAGTATACCTCTTCTTCTTAATCGAGCACTCCTGGCGGAGTGGTCATGGTCATGGATCTTCAGGTCAGGCTTTGGCGAGACTTCTTTATCTTTCTTTATTCATGGCATTGCGTATACATACAC
Source organism: Thaumetopoea pityocampa (assembly GCA_017165845.1). Classification (NCBI taxonomy): domain Eukaryota; kingdom Metazoa; phylum Arthropoda; class Insecta; order Lepidoptera; family Notodontidae; genus Thaumetopoea; species Thaumetopoea pityocampa. The sequence continues at coordinate 47,983 of WUAW01008865.1, forward strand.
TAAGGGTACACTTCGTAAACTATTTAATGAGATCATCATTCACTTTCACTTGCTGTTCTGAGCGGAGCACAGATGATTTGCATCGAGCGGTGGTGACCTGGTGACCCGTATTACAGGTTTCTTACCTATCTCGGGCACCAGCGATCCACAACCAAGTATTTTTTGTTTTTACTATTGTTGTTTAGAAATACATATGATATTTTTGGTTGTGGTGAGACAATAAAGATTATTATTATTATTATCTGTCTATATTGTGGGTGATCGACCGTGAGAACGTTAACCTTCTACTCTTTCTTGTACTATTAATCGTTCCAATGAGCTTTCATTGCGCATGACATGTCCAAACATAACACCGTGTTTCTGCATTCGCAGGTGTTAGTAAGTGGTTATTTGGACGCGTCCTTCTCACCGATAGCCCGTTCCTTCATCGCACATTACTTGTCCGAGGGCTACAACGTCATCATGCTGGAGAACTTTCCCGTTTTATTGCGAACATATCCTATGTAAGTGCTAAACTGTACCAACTGTACTGTACTGTGATTGTGCCCACCGGGTACAATCACAGTTATACTTGTGCCAAGTGATTGGCATCATGGAGTTTTGGCGGTAACTCGACTGACGTATCACCTACAAATTTGTTTTACTCTTTTATATTGGTTTATTTTGATGTTTGATATACAAAATTGGTATTATTTTGTTTATCAATAGTCAATAATCGTGAACGATATTGAAACATTGGAATAAAAGTGTGACCATCGATAAAATATGAACGTGTTTTTTTTTTGGTCTGCGGGAAAAGTTTTGTCTGGTCAAAATGGTATTCGTCGGATGGACTTCAAAACTCCCAAGAAGCAATAAAATGTGATACACCGATATTTTATTTTACACTTGAAAAGATAGTATATGACTTCAAAAATATACACTTGACACTGGCAGAAATAGCGCGAATTCGCAGCCGATTGCCACTATGAAAAATAAAAGAAGAATACATGTACATCTTTTTTCTCTATTAACAAATGTATTTACATGTTTGTGTACAATAAAAAATATATATATATATATTAAATAAAAAAGAATTGACATCATCGTCATCAAGCCAACTACTACCCCACCCGGGTCTGCTCTCAGAATGAGAGCGGGTAGAGCGGGGGTCGGCAACCTGTGACCCGCGGCTCACCGAGTGACCCATTTGAAAATTTCAAGTAACCCGCTTTAGTTCCGAAAATAAAGTATAATATATAAAAATAAAAAATATTTTGAAAATACGAAAATATCTCTGATTCAAACGTCTCTTTAATGCTCACATTTTAGTTGATTTTGACCCGCGGGTAGAAAAGGTTGGGTACCCCTGCTGTATAGTATTCTTTATTATCAATATAAAAATTTTACAAACATAAAAAAACAAGGAACATACAGTGCGATCACTGGCCTAATTGGCCTGGGTTGGCAGACTTCACACACTATCGAGAAATTCTCTCAGGCATATTAGGTTTCCTCACGATTTTCTCCTGAACCATTTGAAGCAAGCAATCATTAATTATTAAATTATTAATACGCACATGATTTCGAAAAGATAGAGATTCGGATACGAACTCGAAATCAAAGATTTAACGTGCATGGTTATACCGTTAGGGTACCTTAATTAATTTGTTTAATTCAACAAACAGATGGCGCCACTGTCTGTCTAGATCGCGATGTGGTTTCGTTTTCGTAAGTTTTTTTTTATTGTGCAGGGCAGCACGCATTACTAAGCCCCTAGGATTGTTACTAGGACAGCTCCTAGCATCGCTCACGTTTCAAGGGTTGCCTTCAAGTAAATTGCATATGATCGGTGCCAGTCTTGGAGCGCACATCGCCTCTTACGCCGCCGTCGTGTACAGACAGTTGACAGGGCATCGACCTGCCAGACTTACTGGTAAGTAAATAACATCATTTATGGATAGAGTATCTACTCTTTATTGCATGCAAATATAATAAACTAACTGTAGCACGCGGCTCTGCCCGCCTGAATGTCGGTTTTGGGAAATCCCCAAAAAATTATATAAAAAGCCAAAGCTTTCTAGCTATTTCTAAAGAACTACTTTCTCACTCTGCTCTCGTACCTTAACCGCGGCTTGTTTCAATGTCGGTTTTCCGCTACACGGGAAATCCCGACACAATCATAAATATAAAAGCCGAAAAACCACTTTTGCTTGACCTCTCGTATCTTAACGGCGGCTACTAAAACAGGGATCAAGCAGTATCTTCAATTCTAGTGGACCGATTTTGATGAAACATGCCGCAGTATTAAAGTTGGAATAGTACCTTTAGGACTAACAGTTTGAGCAAAATCTACCCGCTGGTTTTTAGGTGAAGGTCGAACAAACAAACATCGGTGGATTTAGTTTCAAAAGCGCTAGTAAGCGCTTAAAAAAATCGACTAATTATAGTCGATTTTTTTTTATATCTTTGATTTATAAAATTTGATATTTAACAATTTTATAATAGTATAGATTTTACAAACATAATAGACAACAAATGGGTAATGTATATTTTACGGTCGTAATTCAGTATGCGAGCTTTTATAGACACGACACGACCTATTCATATAAAGGACTCAAATGTAAAAGTAACTCATTGTTTGTGAAAACAAAAATTGTTTGAATGCAGACAGAGGCTTATTTACGTACGAAATTTGCTTTAAAAAAATACAAAGTTTGTCTGTGACGAGTTTGAATCCACGACTAATTGGTATGCCAATGAAAGCAAGGATACTACTACTGAACAATTAGTAATCAAACATAAATCAGCGCGTAAAATGCTATATAATCCAAATTAAACGTGTTGTGTTAACGCTCTACGAGTATTCACGATGGCATTCAACGCGAGTTAAAAGTAAACTAAACTGCGTCTGTGATCTAAATAAAATTAAAAAAAAAAGTATTTATGTCATAAACCAATAAGATTATCATCAAGCCTCCACGAATTAGATTTATTGGATTGACTTTGAAAAGAAAGATTTAGAGGAGTTCGTGATATTTTTTTTTTGTTAGCTTTAGATCCGGCGGGTCCTTGTTTTCGCAACGTGCCGACCACCGAACGGCTGCACGCCGCCGCAGCCGCCCGCGTGGACGTGTTACACACCAACATCGATGGATTCGGGCTCGCCGACCAACTAGGCCACGTGGATTTTTATGCTAATGGGGGTGAGTGGACTGGCTTGGTGTTGTTGGTGTTAGGAGTGGTACACCTATTCTAAACTACTTTTCCTGACTGTGAGCAGTGTGAGGAGGCACCGGGGAAGACTCAATTAAAATCGCAAATAATGCTGACCTATTTATTTTTCACTAAGCGCTACGTTATTACACAACGCGCGATACAATGTTTTTCTACGAATTTTAATACGAGTTGACTGTGTGACGGATCGGCAGGGACTGACTTTTCAGTATTATATTAATGTACTCTGTGGACTGACTGATCTCGACTCTCTAAACAGAGCTTTTTATGTGCATATCTGTTTCCCGTCTGGTCAACGAGCACACAAAGAAAACAATAGTATAATGTCTCTATTATATCTCCCTCTTACAATGTCCCTACAGTGTTTATTTTTTCGCGTGACATCGAGTTCTGAGCAATTCTGAAAAATTCTTATCGTCGTAATCATTATATGGCTTTTCAAAATATTCTCAGTTACATTTTAAGCACTTATTTATTAGTTCTAACACCAATAGCGAATTCCCGCCACATTCTGTATTCTGTAATGATTCTATAAACAGAATTCAATTTTTTTAAGTTATCTTTTTAAATTCAAATATCATGCGTGGCCAGGAGTTCAAAATGCGAACATTCTATGTGACCTGATCTATAACATAAATTCTTTTTTTCTGGTTGCGTTTGATTTGAATGACAGATACGCAAAATTGACTGAAAAGGTCCAAATTTGGCGAGGTTGAGTCAGTCAGATAGGCGATTTGATTATACAGATAGCTCAAAGCCGCTCGATGGCGATCGTTAACGGAAGCCTATGTCTAAAAATGGATGTGTTTTGACTGATGATGCCGCTCTACCATTTCAGGAGAATACCAGCCGTACATGAAGGGGAACTTTATCATGCCATGTTTTCAATTGTGCAGTCATATCCGAGCTGCCCTCTACTGGCTGACAGCTGTCACCAATCCCGATAAATTCATAGCGGTCAAGTGCGACTCAGTGGAAAGTGTCCGCCACGGATCATGCTACGAAGGGAAAACACGAACAAATGTCCTCGGCCCTAAGACAAACTTTAATAAAACGGGAATATATTACCTGCCCACATATGCTTCGCCTCCGTTTTATTTAGGCAGAAATGGTTTAAAGAAAAGAAAGTATGGAGTTAATGAATATTTGTTAAGGGCTGCACCGGATGAAGACGTTACGTTATGATATTCTCGGAAGCATTAGTAGCCTGATGTGTCAGTTAAAATCTAGAAAGTTCTAGGTAATTTTATCAAGTTATACGTCGAACGAGACTACTTCGAATACTTTTACACGGCAGTCCTTGGGGCACCAGCTTGTGGTTACTAAGAGTATTCATCAACATCATCATCAGTGCTTGGGAGTCCAGGACTGGATATGAGCCTTCTCCTTAAACAAGAGAAATTTGCTATAATCTCGACGCTTGACCGGAATCTTGGAGATGGCGGTAGATTTTGATTGAATAACAGAATAACGTTACTGCTCGTTATTTTAGTACATCTCTTAGCTGGTTCTTACAGCACCCACAGGAAGAAATGGAGTGACGCTACTATTACGCCGGCGCCGCACAGCAGCTTTAAGTATTATTTAGATGTTACGCAGCAAGATGTCCAGTGGATGCCGGCTAAATACGGTGCTATATTGAGGAAGGGTTCAAGATTATTTTATAGTACAGTAACGAAAGCAATGCCGGAGACAGACTGAAGAAGTCGCAGAACATTTTACATGAAACAGTGCCCCGTACGAGTTTGGATAGTTCACGGAAACTTTGCACGTGATATTTTTATACTCCTTCAACTATCTAGGCCAGAGATCCTCAATGTTTTTTATCTCGTAGACCCCTTGATGTGTTTTCCGATTTTGTGTAAGCCCCCGCTTAGCTTAATATTGATTTTCGCAAATTTATCTACTACTAGCTGCTGCCTGCTACTCCACTCACGTGAACTTCCCCTTTACTCAACAACCCTCTCGGTCTTACGCCATAATTTCCTCCTAATCGTTTTGCTTTGTCTTGCTAGACAAACACTGTGGCAGCCCAACTATTATGCATGATATAATTTATAGTCTATAACACTCAGGAATACTGTAGCTTTGTGTGCTTTCTCAGTGAATAAATTTTAGTCGATCATTAGTTATGGAAATTACCCCTACATATAAATTTATAAAAAACAACTTTTACCTCTTTATAATATTAGTATAGATAGTAAGACAAGTTATTGCAGATCATTGTCGGTGCGGGGGGGGGGGGTCGATATAGACACTGGGTAGCGACGATCTAGACTTCTAGTTTATTCATCAGTCTCCAATCGAGACAGAAGTTCTATTCGTGACTTTATGAACTAAGCGGACAGTCTGTGGGGCAAATCTTTAACAAAAACGTCTCCTTAGTGTTACGACCTGAAGGTTAAAGATAAATAATAAATAGCCGGAAAACACTAAAACTGAAAAATATTAATAAATAGCCGGAAAACACTAAAACTGAAACACACTTTATTAACACTGAGAAACTACACACACTAATATTCAATGTTCACAGGGTGTCCAAGCTATACTTGTATACAGTATATCAATCGCTGGGATTGCCTTGATACAAATCACAACTCACCTCGTCGCCGCACGCGGCTTAGCTTTTATAGGCCTTCGAATAATCTGGATGCACAGTCTAGAAATATCCCGCAATATCTGAATACTGTCTAAATGTTTTGGATTTTAAATTTCCACCAATCCACACGACACGTCGCTAGGGTTGCAGTGATTATACTATTCGTCGACAGATGGTGCTAGTGTATCCTATATTCCACTATGCGATAACAGATGTCGCTGCAATTCATGTACACAGCTCAAAAATAATTTACAAGCTGTCAAAACTTGAATTAGTTCCCAGCACCCTTTTCACGGCCCATATCTTGGATAAGACGCTGCCATACATGTATCATTATTTATAGGTATTCTCCAAGTGTCTTAAAGATCTCGCTGGTACACTCAAAAAATATCTATTTCATCTTTCTGTAGTTCACCACCAATTAACTCTGCCAATATACGGACAGCAAATTACTTAGCAAATACTAGCACAGACAAATTTGTAATTTATTAACCAATTAATTGGTTATGCTTATTCATGATTGTTTTATTTTATCTAACTTTAAGAAATAAATTTAAACGATGTAAATTCAGTTATTTTAAACAACTTGACGTAGTTAATAAAAACAAATAATTGTTCAAATATTTACTTTTTGTGGAACAGCTAATACAACTTGACTGACTGTCAACATTACCTATTGTAGTAGGTTAAAGCAATAGTTATACTTAGTTATGTGTTTTAACATTTTGATTGTAATTCATAACAGTGCAGTGTAGTTACTGTCCGTAATTTTTTCGTATTAGTTAAGAGCAAAGAATCGATGTCAATCGTATTAGCAGTAAAATTGTTTATGAGTAACAATTTTTTTTAACCAACCAAAAAACGTTATTCTGCCAGCTTTAAATTTTTTGTGTATAACTACTTAAGTTGCTTACTTCGATTAAGCTAAAATGTATATCATGGCAAAGCATAACCTTCATACGGTTAAGCATAGTTTGCTGGATATAGGCCATTCCATGAAAGGGAAGAATTTGCCATAATCACAACGCTTGGCAGACGGATTATATTCTACACATTACTGGAAAAGATTTAGAATGTAATTTGAACTACATTCAATTTAATTAAAAAAAATATCGCTTATGAGACGTGGTACTAATTGTTTCAGTCAAATAATTAGAATCGATTTTGAGAATACTTTGGTTTACATAACTTATATAACATAACGAATGTTATTATTTCGATATTAAATGTTTTTTTTTTAATTATTTAATGTGTAAGTAGTATTGTACTATACTGTATTATATTATAATATTGTAAAATAATATCGTTTTTTACGTATTATTGCATATTGTAAATAAACACAAACATATACCAAGAGTATATTTATTGTAAATTTCATCACAATACTTCGACAACAACTATTATTATGATATTATTATGTCACCGTTAGGCCGATACGTTGCTTGTGTATAAAATCTATCTAAGAAGGCATTATGTACATTTATGATGCTAAGTTCAGTCGAGTAAAAGCTCAGCGAACTACACTCGCCCTCTTTGAACGCGTTTGGAAGCCGTTTAGTATAATTATTAAAATACAATAAACACAATACATTTGAATTCGATTATTTTATTTTGTACGGATAATTTATATATAATGGATTAATTTAAGACAAAGTTACGGACGAAGTACACAAACGATTTGCCTTCAGCTTACTAATTCGCCTAACAATATTTTAAATAGGGCGCGCACACATCGCGTTTCGCGTGTTGACTATACGGTGGAAATTAATGATTAAACTAAGCCGAAATACACAGATTTGACAATAACTTTTTTTTTTTAAATAACAATAAACTACTTTTTAGAATGAACTTTAACAAATTTCAAACAGATATAATATAAAATTTGAATATTATCGTATTATCCTGTACATAACCCGGAGCGACATATTATCCGAAAAGCCTTTATTTTTTCGAGTCAAAAAAAGTTGTATAATCCGCATCGCCGTATAATCCGCGGAAATTTTTACGGCGAATAATCCAAAGTATATATGTGGTGTTACATAAAACAAGAAATACACAATATGATTTAAATAATTTGTACAAAATAGAAACAATTTTACTATGAAAAAACATCTATTTATACCATTTGCATCCAAGCGTGGAATATTCCGCGAGCCGGGACTGGCTATTGATACCAAGCGCGGAATAATCCTCGACCCCGCAATCGTCTACTATCACCGAGTGCGGAATAATCCGCAAACATTCGATAGTTTTTATTACCAGTTGCTAAACATTAAAACGCGATGTTTGTGACGTAACATCGTGTGTCAATGGTTTTACACGGTGCAGTTTTAATAAACCCCGCGAACAATTTGAATGTCTTTTACTGCACATAAGACCGGTCACGCGCTGTGACACGAGCTAGTCATCAATTGAACGCCTCTGATGTTTCAGCGTGGCAGCTTAAATAGTCATGATGCAAATGGGTTAAACATATATGATAATAATTTTGAGATGATATGAGTAAGTTTTTTATCAGATTATCCGCGGCGGTATATAATATGCACAACTAAATTTGAAACATTTTAACGCATAATCCGCGGATTATATACAGGAAAATACGGAATATATAATATCAATGCGAAATATCTGTTACTGATATTTTAAAATGCCCTTCTGAAATCTATGGAATGGTGTAAACTTCAGGCATTAGTCAATGTGATTATGCGCGCGCGCAATCCGTTCCAGTCAGACATAGAGTTCGCGACAAACTGTTTGCATACACGTCTAAAATATGCTAATTGATTTATTAAACGATTAAAAATTAATATCAAATAAGATACAAAAATATCTTAAACATTATAGCACATTACATTTCGAATAAATAGATAATCTAAAACTTCTAAAACTACCACTATTAACAGTGAAAATACCACAGACAATTATAGTAAAGCATTACATTCCACATAAATATAGAAAACGAAACTTAATTTTGTTTAGCTACCAATTTTCTATTAAACGATGAAAATTAGAAAATATAATTACAGAAATAATAAAACGATTAAAGTAAAATGCATATCTCAACATTATTTGGCCATTATTTAAATTTACCTGGCAACCCTAAGTAATAAGTGAGTAGATATGATATAATTTAAAAATGCGCGCCCCACTACTAAATTAAGTGTTATTAGTGTGTGGCCATAGATTTATGATATAAAGAAGAATATATGGTAATTCAATATGTCGACATGAGAAAGAGGAAAATATAATGCACCTTTACATATTTTTATGTTCAAAGTATATATGAATAGTATATTTGAATTGTAAGAACAGGTCACAAATTTTTGAGACATCGTAGACCTAACGAATCGCGGTCTAAATAAATCAACTATGAGCGACAAAATTTATCATTATTATAACTTTGTCGTATGACATAAGATTTAGGGAAATCATTCGATATATTTTACGAACGTTCAAATATAAACAAATCAACAAAAAATACTGCTTGAAAATCCATGAAAATGGCAAGTCTTGGGATGATATTATTCGAAAGAAAAATAAAATGTCCAATACATACATATTTATCCTTATCAAATATGAACTGACGACCAACGAATGACCACTTAGTAGATAGTCTTGTCTTTCATATATTTTGCACAGGTCCGTAAGGTAGGCAGTATAGGGCACGCAATTTTATATTATTGGCGGAATTTCATATTATACGCGTAATGTTACATCATACACACAATTTCATAAAATAATCCATTCAGATCTCTATAATACGAATAAAATACTACAAAAAATAATACAATCTGAAGCACATTAAAGCATTAGTTTCCAACTTTTTATGGGCCGTTTGCAAAAAAAAAGAAATTAACGCCCATTCTTCCTTAATAGTTATACACCGTTAGTTATCAAAAAAATACGCAAGAGTATTTAAATACTCTTTTTTTAAATACTCTTGCGTATTTTCTATGCCTATTTAATTAATATCATAAATAGGTCGAATGATTGCCTTCATGCACCCCAGCTAGTGAGTAGCGACCACTTGCAGTACCATCCCCATTGGAAACCCATATTATAATGTATATTTTCTAATTTTAATATACGGGCGCACAAGCATCACAACACATTGTAATGCAGCCAAAATACGACACGACTCAGAGGTTCCATCGGTGTACACGCTCGCTCGACCAATAGTAATAAACGTATTTTCCACCTCCACACTTATTCAATGCCGCTTCGAGCGCGTCACTCGTTATTGTGA
>WUAW01008865.1:58065-78943 GCA_017165845.1 Thaumetopoea pityocampa
ATATATATATATATATATATATATAAAGCAATTACACGAGAAGGAATTATATATCTTAACACTATGACATAAGGCTAAATTTTAATTACCGTAAGAGACTTTACATGTGTCAATTCATTTAGTGAAGTTCACCTTTGTGTCGTGCCATACGGTAGCCGAGTTGAAATGATATCAGTAAAATAGTACGGAGTGCATTCAGATAATATTTACATCATGGCAATAGACCATGGCGTGTGCTCCGACCGAGGCTGACTCTTACGAGCGGGCTCGGAACTCACTTGATTCGAGTACACTCGTATCGTGTTAACTCATCATAAAAGTATAATTATAAAAATAGGATTTTTTGGAATGTGACTAAAACCGACTTCTACGCGTAGCGAAACGTATAATTTTAAGGGTAAATTCAAACCAAAAACGATCTTAATATAAAGTTGATTATCTGTATAAAAGTTTTTTACATACATATAAAGATTTTGTGATAAAAATATACGTCTGAAAGTAATCAGAAGGTGGAGAAAAATGCACAGCATCATTCTTTCATACATTCGTTTTTAAAGCTAAGAAAATACAGTAATAAATCTAACTTGGATATATGTTATTTATCAAACAATGGATGAATGAAATGTGAATCCAGATATCTTGTTATCGCTGCTTGGACCGTCGGAGCGAAGTATTAATTATTTAATGCAAATAATAATATGTCAGAAACGAAATGTATCAAATTAAGGATCAATTCATATACTTCCGGTGCCTATAGGTACTTATTATTTAAAAGAAATTAATAACCAAAATCTGATCAGTATCAAACAAATGTACAAACACATACCTTAACAACGAATGCTTAATTGTTATTTACACATTTTGGATTCGATTTTAGGAATACAATCATTTGAAATCGTGAAATACTTCGAGATAAACAGCACACGCTTTCTTATAATGATCGAACAAGTTTCATTACATAATTTGAAAGAGCCGCACAATATCGAGAATGTTCTAAAACACTAAAATGGTGCATAAAGCATGCACATTACTAGCTGTAACAAAATACGAATCGGGGTATTTTTCAACGCAAACTTTTGTTGTCATGTGAAGTGATTCCATGACCATACACTTTTTAATTTTATAACGCGACTAGTTTTTTAACTTCAAAAAGGTCAAGTTCGTAGCACCTTTAATCGACGAAAGTGTATGAATGTGGATGAGCCGAGAGAGGTGTATCAGGATCGTGGTATGTGGCGTGCTTGTATGTATGTAATCAGTGTAGAGTTCAGAGTCGGCCTATCGTAAAGACAGCTCGGTGCTCCATAAAGCGGAGCGAGAAAGCAACAGCTACCGTGGTATATACTCGAGTGGGTACCAGGCGACTGTCTCCTGCCGCAGCGGCAACGTGTTGAGCGGTATCACCACACCGCCCAGGAACTGATTCTCCTGTAGCGAGTCGTAGTGCCAGACGGTGGCCTGCAGACTCCGCGTCTTCACCACTTCGACTGGGAGACGGTATTCCAGCATCTCCATGAACGACGGATGGGAGTTGCGTTTGAGCACACGGGTTTTACGTTTCGTTTCTTTCGTTGGGTCTGGTACTAGGTACACCTGTGGAATACCATTAGGCTAATATGTAATATATACTCTTATAATAATGGACACCCCATTTAATAAATAGGCTTTCTAGAAGGTTCTCACAGCACCATAACACACATCGCAATAATAATAATATTATTGTATTATTACTAACTTTTGCCCGCGGCTCCGCCCGCGTGAAAGTCGGTTTTTTGCAACATGGGAAATCCCGACACAATCATAGATTTAGATAAAAATCTATTAACCACTTTTAATTGACCTGTCGTACCTTGGCGACGGCTATTAAAACAGAGATCAAGCTGTATCTTCAATTCTACGGGACGGATTTTGATGAAACGTGCCGCATTATTTAAGTCGGAATAGTACCTTTAAGACTGTAACAGTTTAACCAAAATCTACCAGCTGGTTTTTGCATGAAGCCAGAACAAACAAACAAACATCGACGGATTTGGTTTCAGAAGTCCTTAATTAGTCAATCAGAGTAGTTTGTTTTTAAATATCTTTGATTTTTGATAATTTGACATTTAACAATTTTATGATAGTATAAAAGGCTAAGAACCACTTTTATTTGAGCTCTCGTACCTTAACGACGGTTACTAAAACAGGGACCAAGCTATATCTTCAATTCTATTGAACCGATTTTGATGAAACATACCGTAGTTCTTAAGTTGAAATATATATAGTTGAAATATATATATGCCTTTAAGACTATAATGGCTTGACTAAAATCTTCCCGTTGGTTTTTGAGTGAAGCTCGAACAAACAAACAAATATCGATGGATTTGGTTTCAGAAGCCCTTCATTAGTCGATCTGAGTAGTTTTTTTAAATATTTTTGATTTACAAAATTTGACATTTAACAATTCTATAATAGTATAGATTATTATTATTATTATTATATAATAATATTCTAGATATTTTCACACACATTGATTTAGTCCCAAACTAGGATTCCCTGTATCTTGGGTACTAGATAATGATATACATACTTATATAGATAAATACTATACATAAATAGATAACTACGTCCATGACTCGGATACAAACATTTATGCTCATCATACAGTTTACCCCTACCAGGATTTGAACCTGCGACAAATTGGCACAGAAAGCGGGATTACTGCCAATCAGTTGTTATGGATATAAATTATGCCTCACCTTCACATAAGGGTTGGGTGGTAGACCCTGGGGGGTGAGCGCAAGCGACTGCGCATGTAGTATCAAAACAGACAGAACTCCGCTGGCGTACTGAACAGACAATTTGAGGGATCCGGACCCGCTGGTTTCAGCTTCAGTGGATTCCCCTGAAACATAATTAAATCAAATATATCATAAGTCATATTATAATCCACCCTTCTCTGGAAGGCTCTTCCTCTTGAGATCAACATGCCCAATACACGACTCAGTTTTAAAATCAAATTCCGGGAGCTCTTGTTACGGGTGTGGCAGAATATGAACGATTATAGTGTCTTATATTTTTGATATACTTATGTGTGGTATTTATAAACCAAATAATATGTATAATTACCAAAGTAATATATATAATTACCAAAATAATATATATAATTACCAAATAATATATATAATTACCAAATAATATATATAAAACCAAATGATATAAATAATAATATAACAATGGTATTTATAAATGCATTTTTCAACTCCATTTTTTACGTGGACGCCGTGAAAATCAGTTAAGTGACGCACCGGGATAATGGGGAGCAGCGATGTCCAGTTATTCAATCGAAATCTACGGCGATCTTCATGACGCATGTCAAGCGTGGAGATTGTGGAAAATCCCTCCTTTTTACACGCTTTATATTAGCTTGATTTGTATCTCTATGTAACGGAATCTTTGGACACGATTTTCACCTACTTAAGACCACCGGATCGACTTGAAGCTTTGCATACTTCTAAAGGACCAATGACAATACAATAATTTCATATATTTTTTCAAAGATCCTGCCCAGGTTCATCAGGATATTTTAAAAAAGCCGAACTAAAAAATGGAAAATAATTGTTTAAAAAAACTAAAACAACACGCTTTATAAGAAAACCGAACTAAAAAATAAAAAATAATTTTAAAATCAAAAGCGTGGGGTGCGGTATATCAATTAATATATTTGATAATAAACAGATATTGCCAAAAGTAGTCTCCAAGAAGAAAACATAAAAGTCATAAAAAACACCCCACGCTTTTGATTGTAAAATTATTTTTTATTTTTTAGTCGGTTTTCTTATAGTGATGTTTTAGTTTTTTTTTAAACTATTATTTATTTTTCATTTTTTAGTTCGGGGTTTTTTTTAATTAAGGACGAAGCCCAGACCCAACGATGGATTTTCATAAACTAATGATGATGATGAATGATATTGATATAAATTAAATAAATGTATAAATTTATATATACTTCGACTTGCAATACAATAAAAATTCGTAAGCGCAAGAGACACGACAACCTGAACTTTTTTAACTAAGCTGTTGCACTTTTAAGCTTTTAAGACAATAAGTGTGATGATCACGCAGATTCAATTTATATGAGACTTGATTTTGCTGTTTTTTTTCACTAAATTTTATGGTATTTTATTGTTAAACTGACGAAAGTATATATGAAAATGATGAGTTGACTTAAAAATCTCAGATACCAAATCTGAGATTTTTAAGTCAACTCATCATTTTCATATATACTTTCGTCAGTTTAACAATAAAATACCGGTGTGTCACATTTTATTGCATTTTGGAAGTTTTGAAATCAACCCGACGGATAACACTTTAATAACACGAATAACACCAGGCAAATACTGCGATCTATTGGCTGAAAAAAAATACGGCCGCTTTGTTAGTTAGTCACACTTTTATTCCTATGTTTCAATATTGTTCACGATTATTGACGATACACAAAACAACACCAAATTTATATACTAAACATCACAGTAAACTAATATAAACGTTAAAATAAATAATAGTGTTGTTCCATCTCTTCTCATGGATGCTGTCAGAACAAAAGCTAAGGGATATACCACGGTAATGGCGCATTTGTATACTAGCATAGCAGCTTAGTATAGCAGCATTATCCTTTTTTTACCGGGGGGGAAATGCCTGCCGCATACCTCCGAAAGGTCATGTGGGGCTCGCACCCATTAAACCCCCCCGAGTGATCTTCTCTAGCCCATATTGCCGAAACCGTGTGATCACGTGAGCATACTGCCACAGCTTCGGCGAGCAAATAGCAGCATTATCCTGTTATTCCATCAAAATCTACCGCGATCTCCAAGACGCCTGTCGTCGCCGATCTCCAAACGAGGGAATTTATAGCAAATTCTTCCTTTTAAGGAGGAGCGCATATCCAACAGTGGACTCCCGCGGGTTGGTGATCATGATGACACTTGACTCCATAAGGTTCAATGCTATCCATATTAAGACTGACCTTTCCGCATCCTTTGCGGCTCCACATCCTGTTGATCTCTTAGCAGTGGGTGGAAGAATGTATACACCAGGTCCGAGTGGGCTATCTCATCGGCCAGGTTGAAGAGAGATGTCAGGAACGCTTGCACATCGCCGAAGCGACGCTCGGCCACTTGCCTCGTGTTGGAACGTCCCACGTGAAGACCAGATGGTAAGCTGAAAAAATACTCATGAGTTATAAAACTATGACTTCGTAAACTGAATTTTCCAGTAGATTAGGTAAACAGAGTTGAGAGGAAGGTTACAGATGCTAAGCGAGCGAACTCTATCTAGAAACTAGTCCTTGCTAATACGACTTTTATACAACCTTAGTGCTAAGTACGAGCCGTGACCGAAAATGTCGCGGGTTCGATCTCGATCCCATAACACTGCGTTATTCAAACTCAAGCACGGTCTTCATTGTAGATGACCAATGTACTTAACGGAGAAGGAAATTTCGTAAAGAAATTTGCATGCTTGCATGGATATGTGAAATCTACCAACCCGCACTACGCTAGTATGGAGACTGCTAATCCTCCTGCTTATGAGTGGAGATCCGTGATCCTGTAGTGCGGATCAATATGGACTGGGAGTGATAATAGACAAACAAACAACAATATCTATCGATACCCATTAAATCGATACACCCCAGCGGTTGATTACACAGAATAATTTCAAGACGATAAGATTACACACTATTCGCGCCGTGTACGTATCGAAACATTTGGCTATCTTATCTGTCGACGTGGCCGTCTGTGTTGATTTACACAGTAACGGAAGAGCTTGTATTGTCACGGCAGATATTTATTTGAATTTATTTTTTGTATTTCCTTTTTTGTACTGCTTAATGGCAGTAATAAGGGATCATATAAGTCGTAAGTACACTGCATATTGTTTAATTTAAAAAATTACAAATGTGTATCATATAAAGCGCTTGTAATCCACCGGCGTGGCGTCAATAAAAGAATAGCATCACTCCATCTCATCTTCAAGACGCTTGCCAAGCGTGGAAAATATGGCAAATCCCCCCTGTTTAAGGAGGAGGAGAATTAATAAAAATAACGCTGAAAACTCTTTACACCATACTAATTTGTTTGCTTTGCCTTGAGCGTTATATTAAAAGTGCAAAGTTGTTATATCTAATGTTTTGTCCCTTTCCGTCTTATACTAGTGATAGAAACAATCGAATTTTATAACAGTGTTCATGAGCGTTTACGTTTGAGTTTGTTTATTTTCCAGCTGACGACACTGTGGATTACATAGCAACATTCGCGTTCTTCTGTTGTATCACTTGTTTCACACTAATGCTCAAGTTCGGCGGGTTCAAAGCGTCGCTTAATTTCTACAATGGCAAAAAGAAGAAGGAAGTCAATAACAGCGACGCGGGAATATCATTGAATGGGGCTTACAGGACCAATAGGGATGAGTTTTTTGGTAAGTAAACTACCAAAAATGTAAAATCGGAAAAAATATACTTCGACGCAAGTGTATTCATTAGACATAGAAATTAATATTCAATAAATCTATAAATTCGAAGAGACACTAAGTTGTAAATTGAAGTATGATGTGGTAATAAGGATCTAGAAAGAATGCTCCGATGGTTTGGTCAAGTAAAATAAAATTCGAATGACGAAACGAATATACTGGGCAAATTTGAGTTGAAGTGTCGGAAGAGGATCGCATCAACAACTTGTATCAAAAAGGTCAAGTTTGTAGCATCCTTAATCGATGAAAGTGTATGAAAAGATGTGGATGAGGTGAGAGAGGTGTGTCAGGATCGTAGTTAATCTATGTATAAATTTAATCAATCTATAAATTCGAAGATTTACTATTAAAATGAAGTTAAAATGAAGTAGTTGGAAGAATTCAAGCAGTTTATAAATAATTTAAATATATTTAAAATAGCTCAACAATTCAGCTTAGATTAATCAATTAATTTTCACCAATTTCTGCAGTAAAGCAAAGACATAACTCAGCTGATATCTATACTGTTATAAAATTGTTAATGTCAAATTTTCTAAATAAAANAAAAAACTACTCAGATCGACTAATTAAGGGCTTCTGAAACCAAATCCGTCGATGTTTGTTTGTTTGTTCGTGCTTCAGGCAAAAACCAGCAAGTAGATTTTAATGGAACTATTACAGTCTTAAAGGTACTATACCGACTTAAATACTGCACGTTCATCAGACTCGGTCCAGTAGAATGGAAGATACAGCTTGATCCCTGTTTTAGTAGCTGCCGTTAAAGGACGAGAACTCAAAGTAAAAGCGGAGCTGCGGATAAAAGCTAGTTGTAACTAATACCAAATACTCATTTATGTAATAACAGGCATTGATCAGTTTTACCAATATATGCTCGCGATTGGATCTACAGCGTAAATCCATCTCGATTTTATGCCACAAGTTCTACCCAGTCAAATACATATTTTAAAAACATTACTCAGAGGCGTGAAAATTCCAAACGATAAGATAAAGCTCTAAATGTTTATCGGGTTATTAATGTGATTCAATGTAGTTGTTACTTTTCAGCTCTTAAGCGTATCAAAGGAAAAGATTTTAAAATTAACCACACTTTATAGGCATTTAATAACATAATACTGATTTTTTTTATTGATAAAAAGTAACCTATGTCCTTATAAATGAACCTTGTCTCTTTAAATTTATCACGTCGATCTGTCGCTCGTTCTATAGATAATTAAATAAAGAAATAACTAACAAGAAACTAAAGCATTTAAAATATTGCATATGATAATAGCATAGATAGGAAGCAGTGATAGCCTAGTGTCTCAGAGCTCTAATTAGAACCTAAGGCACCTCTGACATTTCAAAAGCATTTGTGTATTAATTAATTATCACTCGCTTTAAACGATGAGTGAAAACATCGTAAGGAAATATGCGTGCCTAAGAAATTTTCTTGACGGCGTACGAAGTCTACCAACCCGCATTAGGACAGCGTACTATAGCCTAATCCCTCCCTCCCATTATGTAGACTCTTGTCCTGGTAATGGATCAGTAGATGGGTTGTTAATGATAAAAGATAGCAACATAAAATTGATAAAAAAGGTGATGTTAAAATCGAGTTTCATGGACATATGAAATTCCCTGAATTTAATATGCTAATGATATTACTACATTTTCTAACTTTTTTTAGCATACAGCAACAACGTTGAATCACAGAGGAAATTAACGCCATTGCCCACAGTGAGTTCAAAATCGACAAACGAACAGCCAATGCGTGTAGCAAAAAGTACCAGCGATTTAATCAAAACGCAAAATCTACCACAAAACTTAAGACAGAGCGACCCTAATATTTCTCAAGACCCTCGCAGCGAGCAAATAGACGATCGAAATGACAAATACCAAAAACCAAGAAACGAAAAAGAGTTGGACGCAGAAAAGAGAGTAAAAAAACAACGCCAGGAGGAACAGAAGAAATTAGAGAAACAGAGACAAGAGGAGCACAGAAAGTTACAAAAACAACAGACAGAAGACCGCAAAAAAAGAGAAAAGCTAGCAGCGCAAGAGCAAGCCCGACAGGAAAAATTAAAGAAAGAACAGGAAATGAAAGAAGCACAAAAAGCCAAGAAAGGCAAAAAGAAAAAAGCTCTTGCTCCAACGAAACCACCGGCAAATCCTCTTGCTCATGGGAGCCAACAATACACAACAAACACTTTAGAAAGCTCTATTAGTAGATCTAGTGGACCACCACCTTATAACGACGTACCTAAACCGGATTTAGTAAAAAATGCAGCGGATGGTAGTGGTAACATCAGTTTCAGTAAGCCAATCGACACGGGTAGTTGGGACTTAATATCACAACACAGACAGCAAATTAACAGGCCGGTTAACTCGACGCCTGATCGGAAACAAATGGTCATGGACTTGAAGTACATGCCCGATAATAATTTGAATGAACCTAGAGATAATAGTGAAGTTTAACGACCTAGTACATGCATACACATTTTAAGATTACGTGTTTAGTTTTATATTTTGTACTTTTTAAATATTATTATGTTTATAATAACCATCATTATTTTAAGTGATTTTAATAATAAATAAGAAAAATATATAAGTTTTCATTTATCAATCAATATATTTTATTTCTTTTAAAACATGTACCATAACAATAAATCAATACTCGCAAAGTTTTATTTGTAATGCGCGCACGCACGTACGCAACTTGTAGTGCGTGATAAATGCAAGTGAATTTTCAATTTTTATTATGCATTTTATATGCATTATGTACATCAAAATACAGTTTTGGCATTTTGATGTATTTATACGTGGTACTAACTTAAAATTGAGTTTTTAACGATAAATCTTATCACAACATTTAAAAAATGTATATTTCTGAATAAGTTATAACCACATGTATCTTGCACCGTATCATTATTCAGTCCTTAGTCAGAGTTTATTATTATTACAGCGAATGTGGCTATGAGGTGGACTTAAATAATAGATGTCTGAAGTCAGTCATAGTCTTACGACCATGGGGATAGCTTGAAAATGTATTTTCCGAAACATGGAGGCCAGGTCTAAATATGATGTTAAAATGGTTAACCCATCCATCACGCAGACGTAGTGAGCGCTACTTAATCCAGAGATGATTTTGTTCTGACCAATGACGATGGTACGGCTCCTTCGTTAAAAGCATCCATATAAACTGAAAATTTTTGATCAAAATTTTAAAAAGTTGTAGATATTAATTTTACCTGTGAACTTTAGCCAAGGGGAAGTGCAGACATATTTTCTGGTACAGTTCAGTGAAGTGCTTGTACGAGCGGTAGAGCACCGACGGCGTGGTCTGGCCCTGTCTGAAAATACGCAGCGCGTACACGTAGTGCTTTTCTGGGTCGTAGCGCTTTTCGTAGCCGAGGCACTCTACGCTCGCCAGACGCCCTTCTTGAGCCATGCTGCGGAGGAAATTTTAAAAAATACCGTCAATTCCTTTATAAAAGTAACACCTACTAGATCAATCTACTCTCATACTCCTAGCCAGTTCATATACATTACCTACACAAAACAAAAACAACAAACACTCACGTGTATGTCCGAGGCATGAAGGACAGCAGCTCCGACGTATTGCTGCTCTGGTCACCGCTGGCGCGCAGTTGGGCCAGATTATGAAGAAAGAAGTTTATAGGCGTGAATCTGTCGACAACACACATCTTATTTCTTATTCGTGTTCTCTAACAAACCGCTTCCAGAACTATTTTATAACTCCAAACAGAAAGATCAATAGAACGTAGGTACATCATATGTGACTTGGTGTGATCGCTCGGTGTGGCAATCATTTGAGGTCGCATAGTCCAGCAGTGGACGTCTGTGGGCTGATATGATGAGTATAGTCATACAGATAGTCATAGTATAGTATAGACGTACAGGTCCCCAAACTTTCTGTCTCCTAAACCACTTTTGGGTAGCTAGTAATATTGAATTTTGCCAATGTTTTTGACAGCTGCTATGAACACTTTCATATCATCGTTGAAACCTGGGAATATATCACTTTGGACATCGATATTGGGTATGTGTTAAGTGGTTAAATAGGCTAATGATTTATTTATTTATCTACATATTTATTTATTGAGGACATAAAACAGTTATACATCGTATATTACTTAAATAATAAATACAAGTAATACTGAGTAAATGTATAACCCACGTTAATGTCCGCGGAGTAATTATAGAAGGAACAAATGAAAGTAAAAAGCGCGCCCGGTGAAGATCGGTGCAAATGAAAAGTCAAAAGAAAAACGGAGAAATTTTAATTTAACGAATCAAAGCTTATAATTAACGTTGAATAGTGGTGACTAATTTCTAAATAACTAACTTTTGTTCGCGGCTCCGCCCGCGTGAATGTTGGTTTTCCGCTACATGGGAAATCCCGAAACAATCATAGATTTATATAAAAAGCCTAAGATCTACTTTTAGTAGAGCTCTTGTACGTTAACGACGGTCACTAAAACAGATGTAATTTCAATTCTACTGGAGCTATTTTGATGAAATATGCGGCAGTATTTAAGTCGGAATAATACCTTTAAGACTGTAACGGTTTAACCAAAATCTACCAGCTGGTTTTTGCATGAAGCTTGAACAAACAAACAAACATCGACGGATTTGATTTCAGACGCCCTTAATTAGGTCTATCTGAGTAATTTTTTTCTATATCTTTGATTTACAAAATGTGATTTATAACAATTTTATAATAGTATAGGTTCCCAGACTTTTTTTCTGATAGACCACTTTCAAAATTTAGCTGGTTCCGGTGGACCCCCTGCAGCTACATTTCTACCATATTACCAAAACTCGACAAAAAATGTGAAGATTAGATCTATGGAAATTTGCGTACGCCAACTTAGACCCCTGTCGAGTCTCCCGTGGACCCCTGGGGGTCCACCTGGACCACTTGGGGAACTAAGGGTATAGACAGATGATTAAATAAACAAGACTGACTTGCTCTTAAGCGAGGAGTGTATGAGGCGCGCGAAGGCCGCGGCCGCCTCCGCGTTGGTGGCGGCGGGCAGCAGCGCCGCGCGCACGTAGCTCACGGCCGCGCTCGTCACGCCCGTCACGCCCGACATCGCCATCTACATGCGGTGATCGTGCATCACATTCATTACATGTGGTCAGAACAAAGCAAACTCTACATAGCACTACATAGAGTTTAATTCATCCTGTCATACAATGGTGTCAATTCTGCAGTAACACAACTTGGCTAAATTTAAGTTCTCATGTCTTTTTCTAATGTCTAACGCCAAACCGAGATAGCAATAATTTTGACGCTGTCAGTTAAGACACGTTAAAATTAAGTTCTACTACGCAAAAACATTTGTTGTGCCTTCTGACAGAAATTTAGGTTGGTATTCGCTAAAAATATTCACTGTCTATTTTTGATGTTTGCCATTAGAAAAAGAGAGAAGAGACGAAATTATTTAAAGTTGCGATACATCAGAATTGATGCAAACATTTGCTCAAATACCTCGAGTAAAGTGTGATCATGACACGCATTGAGCTAAGCAAAAATTCTTTTTTTTTTTTGAGTAAATATGAGTGATAATCTCCTTACGAAAGTAATATGTCATAGAAAAACGTATAATTGTTTGATCTTTCAATGGCTTATTTCAAAAGGGCGAGTTTCGTAGCATCTTTAACCAATTTGCATCCGAGCCTGGAATACTCCGTGAGCCGCGACTGTCTACTATCACCGAGTGAGGAATAGTCCGCGAGCACGCTACTGTCAACTATCACCGAGTGAGGAATAGTCCGCAAACATTCGATAGTTTTTATTACCTGTTGCTAAACATTAAAACGCGATGCTTTGTGACGTAACATTTTTTATCAATGGTTTTACACGGTGCAGTTTTAATAAACCCCGCGAATAGTTTGGATGTCTTTTACTGCACATAAGTCCGGCCACGAGCCAGTCGATTTTGCTTTGATTAACCTGAAACCAATTGACACAAAAAGCCACTAAGCTAATCAGCCACCAAACTTCGTCAAGTCGTCAAAACGTTATAAGTATGTAACTAGCGGATACTCGCCATCCAGCGCACAATTACAATATTATAGTAGATTCATAGTCTGTGTCCTTGGGTTCATACTCAGGCTCGACAATTTTCAATGCAATAAGGAAATAAACAAACATAAAGTAGACAGACAAAGGCACTTGATTTCTGATTGATCTTGATCCTTGATTAAAGGGAAGTGATAACGTAAATTACGCCTCACTTTCCATCACTACCTTATCTTTATAAAAAGATGAGAATTAGTAGACAATATACCGCTTATATATACATTGGTGGTGTAGTGGTTATAGACACGACTTACAATGGAGGTCGCAGGTTCAACCCCGGTCCCGTACCACTGAGTTATTTCTAATTCGTGTGCCGTCTATATTGTAGACACCAATGTACTTAATAAAGATCCTTCTTTATTAAGTACATTGGAAACTTCGTGATGAAATCTGGATGCCTGCATGGGTGTGTGAAGTCTACCAACCCGCACAAGGTCAGCGCGGTAGACTACAGCCTAATCCCCCTCCTGATCAGGGGAGATCCGTGCCCTGTAGTAGTGACGAATACGGACTGGGGATAAGGATTCCACTTACCAAAGCAAAAAGGTCCAATATATGGTCGTGATGGGCCCGGACTATGTTGAAGGCCATGCAGCACTGTTCCACGAAGTGTTGGAACCGCTGCGTGGGCCGGTCGCCGCCGTTTATAACGTACGCCATGTCGTGTGTCAGGACGAACGGAGCGCGATCTCTGTTTATGAAAAGAAAAAAAAAGTATTTTTTATCATCATCATCATCTGCGATACACAGCAACAAAACCATTACAAGTATAAGTTGAAGTATAATGACAAAGATCGAGAAAGGAATGCTCCAATGGTTTGATCATTTAGAAAGATTGAGTGAGGTTCGATTGACGAAACGAATATACCGGGCAAATGTGAGTGGAAGTGTCGGAAGAGGGCGCCCAGGAAAAACTTACTTTAATCATATCAACAACTTGTTTCAAAAAGGTCAAGTTCGTAGCATCCTTAATCGACGAAAGTGTATGAAGAGATGTATGGCTGTGGATGAGGCAAGAGAGGTGTGTCAGGATCGTAGTATGTGGCAAACTGTGGTGTTTGCCTACCCTTAAGGGATACCGGTATGAGGGTATAAAACAAAAATATTGAGTAACTAAAGTATACGAATTATTTGGTAGATATGCTACTGTGGCATAATAGCGTCACGCCATCTCTTCCCGTGGGTGCTGGGAGAACCAGCTGAGGGTTGTACCAGGATAATGGGCAGCGGCGTTATCCTGTTATTCAATCAAAATCTACTGCGATCACCAAGACGCCTGCCAAGCTTGGAGATTGTGGCGAATCCCTTCTTTTTATGGAGGAAGCCCATGTCCAACAGGACTTCCACGGGTTGATGGTGATTATGAAACAAACACAACTGAATTCGATCGGACATTAATGTCCGATCGACTTAAATAGTTATTAAATTACATTAGTATTAATGGTCGTGTAATATAAATTGAGGGTATTTTCAATATTTTTTAGAAAAAAAATCCTGTCTAGACCTAGCCACCGACCCTGCGACTTTTAGGATGTGTTAGACTCCTACTGACTAAAAACTTTATGATACCCTTCATCGACATATTAGTGTTGACTTCTGGATCTGTATTAACTCACTGACTCTAACAAAGCTCTTCTTCTTATATTTTTCATAGTGACAATCGACTGCGAATTCGCGCCATTTCTGCCGGTATTGTGTTTTGATATTTTTGAAGTCATATAATATTTTTTCAAGTTAATAATAAAATACCGGTGTATGACATTTTATTGCGTCACGGGAGTTTTGAAGTCAATCCAACGAATATAATTTTGATCAAACAAAATCCTGCAGGCCTATTGCCTTGAAAACCGCAGTCACTTTCAATGGTCACATATTTATTTCAATGCTTCAATATCGTTCACGATCACTGACTAATGATAAAAAAATAACACCAAATTTATATATCAAACATCACGATAAACCAATATAAAACACTAAAACAAATTTGTGGGCGATGCGTCAGTCGATTGCCGACAACACTCCAACAACGCTATTGTAGTACCTTTTAAAGTTGCCAAACATCTGAGCGTCGCCAAGGAATTTCCCGAAGTCGATGTGAAAGAGGTGTCCCGATGTCTTCAACATGATGTTATCGTTATGCCGATCACATATTCCGAGGAGGTATGTCGCTACACTGTACCCCGCGCAGGATGCTACAAATAACGACTCGCATCACGTTATCGATAAACGAACAGTAGCTATACCGAGTACATACCTAGTGGTGCTAGATAAGTATCGGCATCCAAAGGTCACGGATTGTATCCCGGCCCCGTACCACTGTGTTATTTCAAACTCACGTACGGTCTACATTATAACACCGATGTATTCAAAGAAGGGAAACTTAATAAGGAAACCCGCATGACCGCATGGGGGTGTGAAGTCTACCAAGCCGCACTAGGCCAGCGTGCTAGATTATGGCCTAATCCGCCTCCTGATTTAAGGGAGGTCCATAATATAAACTTGACAATAATATGAACTTGGGATGTTGAGTTATACCATCAATTAATGTGGAACGTCAAACCTAAAAGTCATTTATAAATAACACAGGCCTGCATTAAGAAAACTAAGTGGTAATATTGTAATAATAAATATTAGCTACTAACTTATGATAAGAAAAAAAACATTAAGAAAAGAATTACATTAGTTGTCTGAGGGATATTTTTTTCGAGGACAAATTTCATCCTATTGTAGTGACTTCCTTCATACATAATACCACGCAACCTCAATAAATGGCGCTATTCTCATAGATCGAAAAACGTCTGATTGAAAGATTTCCGACACTGCTGCTCCCGATACACTAACTATTTAAAATTATAGAAATCTACATGGCTTTACACAAGTATTCTGACGTGAACCTGTCATTATTGCGACTGTTTCAGTGTCTGTTATTATTACAGGGGATATAGCTCTATGATGGGTTGAGATGGATGACGCTGTCTGACGTCATCCCCATAAGTCCCACAGCCCTTGCTACGACCAAAGTCATTAAAACACAAGTCGAGATTCACTGTTTTACAAATTTTCTGATACACATCGAAACGACATAATTGTTATTGTTCTTAGCTGGGATACGAACATCAGACTTTCGGATCCCAAAACAAGGCTGTGTCTACTACATCACCTTGACTCTATATTCTGACGTCATCGTACCTGTGAAATTATCTCGTGCTCGTTGGTACTCCAGCTCCGAGGGGTTATGTTTGGCGAGCCATTCCGCTATTGGCTTGTCTTTGAACGAGCCGGTCAGCCCCCATTCGGTTTGTATCGCGCGCAATGTCTCCGCTTCCGATACAATTTCAATCATTCCTAAAATATCATAAAATTATTTACCGTATTTTCCTGTATATAATCCACAGCGGCATATTATCCACAAAGCATTTTTATCGAGAAAAAATAAATTGCATAATCCGCAGCGCTGTATAATTCAGTCATTTTTACGGCGAATAAACTAAAATATATTATATTACCGATTATGTAGTGTCACATAAGAAATACACAATATGATTATCTATACTATTATAAAATTGTTAAATGTCAAATTTACAAAAATTAAATATATTTAAAAACAAACCACTCCGATCGACTAATTAAGGGCTTCTGAAACCAAATCCGTCGAAGTTTGTTTATTTTTTCGGGCTTCACGCAAAAACCAGCGGGTACATTTTAATTAAATTATTACAGTCTTAAAAGTACTATTCCGGCTTAATTAATGCGGCATATTTCATCAAAATTGGTCGAATAGAATTGAAGACACAGCTTGATCCTGTTTTAGTAGTCGCCGCTTAGGTATGAGAGGACAAGTAAAAGTGGTTAAAGTTTTTTTTTATATAAAACTATGATTGTCGGGATTTCCTATGTTGCGGAAAACCGACATTTACGCGGGCGTAGCCGCGGGCAAAAGCTAGTAAAATTGTACAGGTAAAAAAGCATCTTTATTATGAAAAACATCTATTTAAACATGTATAACAATATTTTTTCTGATAGAGAATGTATTTTATCAGATTATTCGCGGCGTCGTATAATGCGCACAACGAAATTTAAAACATTTTACCTCTCTTGTCACTCGTAGGCAAAGCCTGAAAGGTGACCATTCGTAAGTCAAGGCCCGCTTTCAACCAAAGACTATCCATCACTTTGATCACTTGTAGAACTAATGCGTCTTGACGTAAATCATCGCCAACCTGAAATAAACATAATATAAACATAATATAAAAATAATAAAAAAAAATTGTTCGGATAATTTATAGACCATTTTATCGCTCCGCATATACTACGGCCGTGGCACACAACTATTAAAACAGTCGTGTCTCCATATACGTTACGGAGGTGTCAGGGAAAGTGTTGTTTTAAATATATATATAGTACAATGTAGAAACACGCGACCAACTAATTCATATGTATATAGTCTCGAGATACAGGGATGAAATACGAACTGTCATTTAGTATAGTGTCGATCACGGTTCGACACACCGATCATTTTCATTTATATCACAGCTCGAACTTGTACTGCAGTGTTTAGAGCCTTAGTTGCCAAAGTGGTCCAGTCCAGTGGTCCAGGTCTCAGGTGGACCCCCAGGGGTCCACCTGAGACTCGACGGGTGTCTACGTTGGCGTACGCAAATTTCCATAGTTACATCTAATCTTCACATTTTTTGTCGAGTTTTGGAAATATGGTAGAAATGTAGAAATGTAGGGGGTCCACCGGAACCAGATTAATTTCGAAAGTGGTCTATGAGAAAAAAGTCTGGGAACCTCTGGTTTAGAGAGTAGGGCGCGTCTCTATGAATCGAATTAAAATCTATAAGAATACTTTATATTTTAATTATATTTTAATTATACTGACCTACCCTTCTCATTCCAAAAACACAGACTAACTAAATTTAGTACTAGAGTACTAGGCTTATACTTTCTGTGTAAAATTTAATAAAATGGTTTAAGTATTACAGAAAATACTTTGGAAATTTGAAAGGGAAAATGTTTTAGTACCCGTTTGGTGAAAGGCTAGTTTAAGAAGTGAGTTTTCATAATCATCGTATTACAGCCCACAGCTCTACTCCTTGTTCTTCTTCATGTTCCTCTCTAGAGTTTAGACAGTATATAGACAATCTTAATTTTGACGATCTTGCTCGAAACTGCGGCCGAATCAGTCCTACAGGTAATTAAGCCTTATCCCATAGCTTATTTAGCCAGTACGTTGCCCTGAATTTAATAATGAACTTTTATGCCCACAAGTACCATGACATATACATAAAACAGTATTTTTTTGTGATTATAAGTTGGAAGGTACTTGTTGGTTAAAAAATATTCATGAACTTTTTTCAAATGGAAACTATATAGAAATTTACCTTAAACATTGCAGGGACAACGGCATCATCGCTTCCGATAAAATTTATCTTGAGTGGAAGTGTGTTCGATGAAAAATACATGCATGACCTAAAATACATTTTTAATCATAAATCTCCTCTGTAAATCCATCCATCCATCCATCATGAACCAGAGAAATATTAATCAATAATTAAAGATTGGATAGATATAACAGTAATATATTAATATTATTAATATAATTGTTGTACGGCGTCGTTATAATCATAGCGTGGAGATACGCTATTATTATATCGACGCCATACTCTCCATCATCCATCTCTTCCCATAGATGCTGTGAGAACCTACTAAGGGATATACCCAGACAATGGGCAGTAGCGTTATCATATTATTCAATCAAAATCTACTGCGATGTCCAAGACGCCCGACAAATGTGGAGACTATGGCAAATTCTCCCGTCTTCCATAAGACATGGAGGGCATGTCTCCCCCATGGGAGGCGCATGTCCAGCAGCGGAATTCCGCGGGATGATGATGTTGATGATGAAGGTAATTGTATTACTCTTTTGTAATAAAAGGAATAGCCCCTATAGTAGGGACGTATATGGACAGGAGGTGACCATGAATATTTATATACATCACTGTTCACTCTAACATTATCTCGACTCATGTCTGTCTGGTCTTATTACAGTGGATGTGGCTGTAGGGTGGATTAAGATTACGGCTGCTACGTGACGTCATCTTCGTAGTCTTAGTCGCTAAGGCAAGGCTGGAGTGCACTGTGCACTCGCCACCTTGTCCGGTGATGCTACACCACTCCACACTCCAAAGGTAACGGACACTCACTTGACATCGACGTCGTGCACGTACTTGTGCAGCGCGAGCGGCAGCGCGGCGGGCCGCTGGCGCAACATCGCCGCGAGCTTGGTGCCGCCCGCCGTCAGCGCCCTCTGCCGCGCCGCCTCCTTTGCGTCTTTCACAGACTGCGCCACTTCTGATAACGTCTGCACCAGTTTGTTACTTTTTACAGTGAAATTAGGCATGTCGGAATAAAATTTAGTATATCAGTAAAAACTGATAACGCCACGGTTGGCGTTACGCCAACGAGTAATCGAAACTTGAAAATATATAAAGATATCTAGCAGTTGGGATACAAACCCAATAACCAAACTAATCATACATTTAAGATGTAATAAGTTATACTGTAGTCATTGGATGGTAATTAGTGTTTATATGCGTTCCTATAGCATTCATTTGATTACTGTGTAACTGAACGCACGCTTAGGAAGGTTTCCGAGTTGCTACAAGGTCCACGTGGGCAAAACCGCGGACAACAGCTAGTATAAAATTATATCTAAAAATGATATATAACCTACTTTTGTATGCATTTAATTGATTTTTTTATATGTTGCAAACGAACTTGTAGTCCACCTGGTAGTAAATAGCTATTAACGCCCATAAACTTGATGACTAAGGGCGTTAATAAAGATTCGAGATTGTTCCAATTCTACTGAAAACGCGTTGTTACTACGAAAGGCTCATTTTTTATCTTTTTAATGCCTATGACTGCAGGGCCGTACTCGACCCGTTAACCGAAACGCAACTTATTTAACGGTAGATTAAGAGAAAAATGCCCTCCAAATTTCTTTCCCCATTTTTCAATTCCAAGCTATACGCTAAGCTTCACCTTGTCCTAGTACTGGTGTGGCTAGGACAAGGTGAATAGGACTCTATGAGCAAATAGGGACATATTTCGCATTACAACTTAAAATATTAAATAAAACATGAAAACAGAACTTGTTATCAAGTGCGTATAAATTGTAAAATTCATCAAATCCTCAGAAAATAACATGTTTTTCCATTCATTCCTATTTCACGGATTCCTGTTTGGCTCATTTCTCGTTATTGATATTAACTGTTCGCATTCTTTTTTATATATTCGGATATTTGTTATTCCATTCTGTTTAAGGACTGAACTCATTTGGATGAATTTCAGTAAATAATTAATTCTAGTCAATTATTTACCGGGACGGGATCGCACCACTGAATTATTATTTGTAATTCATGTACGGTCTAAATTGTAGACATCAATGTACTTAACGGAGAAGGAAAACTTCGTGAGGAAACCTGCATGCCCGGATGGGTGTGTGAAGTCTACCAACCCGTACTAGGCCAGCGCGGTAGACTACGGCCTAATCCCCTCCTGATCAGGGGAGGTCCGTGCCCCTGTAGTGGGGACGATATGGACTGGGGATGATGATGATGATGAATTATTTACCGAAATTAATAATCTTCATGATGTGAAATGAGATACAGATTCCTTTTTCTTTGTATTATACAATGTCTCTTCTGCCTGGTGTTATTCCTAAAAAAGACAAACTCTACACCCTATCGAACGATATGTTTGTCAACATGATGAAGTTCTCAGAAACGGAAACTTTAGGATTGTCGATCGGATGTCACTCACCTTAACTAACAGTTGCTGTCTAAGTAGCGTCTTCTGCAAGTTCTCACCGCACACGGCGAGCAGTGCACGCAGTAATAATCGATAGCGCCAAGTTGCTGCAAGACCAGCGTCGGCTTCTAACGAGTCACTCGCGCCTTCCTCTAAACTGATGCCAAGAAACTCCTGGCTTGGCGCCTAAAATTTCAGAATAACATATTTATTTATATTTATTCTACACACAAAAGGTATACTGTTCAATGAAATGCATATCATCATCATCAGCTCGTGGAAATCCACTGCTGATTTACCATAATTCTCTTGGTGGGCGTCTTGGAGATCGCAGTACACTTTGAATGAATAACTGTAGTCCATTATTCTGATGTATCTATCAGCTGGTTCTCACAGCACCCGCGGGAACAAGTGGAGCGGCACTATTAATACGCGGGCGCCCCACAGCGAAATGAATCATGTTATTGA